>CALSCQ010002676.1:0-40076 GCA_943704525.1 Pigoraptor vietnamica | reverse complement strand
GGGTGTGTGTGTGTGTGTGTGTGTGTGTGTGTGTGTGTGTGTGTGTGTGTGTGTGTGTGTGTGTGTGTGTGTGTGTGTGTGTGTGTGTGTGTGTGTGTGTGTGATTGCCTAACTCCTTATGTGCTGGTGTTTCGTTCATCGTATTTACTCTAATCTATCCACAGCGAGCCACGTTATCCAAGCGCGACTTCTGTGCCTCACGACGGCGAAGACGGCCTCCTCTACGGCATTGTGGTCGATTGCGGCAGTAGCGGGAGCCGCGTGCACATTTACACGTGGCCCACGCCTCCGCCCGATGATGTCGGCATCGCCAAAATTGAGCCGTTCTCAATCCTCGACCGACAGGCGATAATGAAGGTCGAGCCAGGTGAGGGCGGGCATGCGGCGACGCGTACAGAGGTGCTGGGCGCGACACCGTCGTAGCATCGCCGGATGTGCGTGTGAATTGACGTTCTCTCGTCTTTCGAGAGCGTTTTGCTGAAGCGATGCTTGTTCTTCTTAGGGTTGTCATCTTACGTGGATCAGCCCGAGTTGGCGTTCGAGTCGATCGCCAAAATGTTGGATTACGCGTCGTCGAACGTCCCGACGCGCATGCACCACCGCACGCCGCTCTACATTTACGCGACGGCGGGAATGCGGCTGATTGGGCTGGAGACACGGCAGGCGCTTCTCGCCCACATCGCGCGCAATGTTATGCAACGCTACGCGTTCGTGTTCAAGGAGTCGCACATTGAGGTTATCTCAGGTCGGATGGAAGGTGCGTTGACTCAGCTAGTCTAAGTATTGCGTGCGTGTCTGTGTGCGTGTGTGTTTGTTGTGTGAGTCGGTGCGAGTATGTGAGTTGAGTGGGTGATGGGTGTGCGCGCGTACGTTTACGGGCACCTGACTTGAGACATATCGCCGTCACCCCCAAGGCATCTACGCGTGGCTCGCCGTGAACTATGCGCTGGGACTTTTCGACCACAGTGAGGGTGCGAGGCGTACCACCGTGGGAATGCTCGACATGGGCGGCGCTTCGGCGCAGGCGACGGTGGAGGTGTCGCTGCTGGACAGCGCCAAAGTCGGTGCGTGAGAGTCATCTTGTGCCTTCTGCCCATCCGTCGTGTCTAGAAACCGTTGTCCTTGGCACTTTGCTGAGCTTCGGTTGTGCGCAATTGTTGCTGCTTCGCAGGTGTTACGCCCGTTGAGATTGGGTGCTCATACCACAAGACGATCCACACGCACCATCTCTTCATCGCCACCTTCCTTCGGTTCGGTGCCAACGAGGTGCGTCTCACTCCATTGTGTGAATGCCCCATGGCGCTGTTGCAATCGCGCGCTGTTTCTCACCTCACATTGTCTCTTGATCAGGCACGCAACCAGTACGTCGCCGCGAAGATCTCCGAGGCCTTGCACCAGGAGGCAGTCAACGCATCGCTCTCGAGCGTCGCGGACGACGCAGCACGTTCTGCTGAGGACGGGCTGACGAGCGAAGTAAGGGGTGAGGGCGGCACCGAGGAGGACGGGGAGGGTAGGCCGGGCGTGCGCCACATGATGTCGGTCGACATTGTGGACGGTGACGCGCCACGGCTGCGGCGGCTCTCGGAAAAGGGCATGCTGCAGACCAGCATAGAGGAAGAAGAGGTGACTGACGACCGCGGCGAGAGCGTGCCGGACGCAGCTTTGGAGAAGGCGCTGGTTGTGCAGGACCCATGCATGGTGATGGGCTACGTCGAGATGCACACGCATGGCGAGAGGTCGTTCCGTTTCGTGGGAACGGGTGATTTTGCGGCGTGTGCTGCCGAGGTGCGGCGCTTCTATCGGTCGCTTGTCGACTGCGACGGACCTTCGTGCTCGCTGCTGAAAGGTGTGTGGGGCAGGGGGAAAAATGCGCGGCTTTGAGCGTGCAAAACAAGTGCTGCGTCATTGCCCCGAGAAGGCGGCATCATATGTGTGGGAAACGAACGTGAATGTGTGGGAAACGAACGTGTAAATTGCTCCCCATTCCACGTAAGCTCACACACTTCCGTGCGTCTCTTTTGCCCAACAGAGAACGAGCGCCTCTTGGACTTTGAGGCGCGGCCGTTTTTTGGCTTCTCCGAATATTGGTACACCGTGTACGACGTCTTTGAGATGTCGGGCAAATACGACCGCGACAAGTGGGTAGCCGGTGTCTGTTTCTATTGTGTGGGTGTGTGTATGTGTGGGTGTAGGTATGTGCGGGGGGGGTATCGACGTTAGTTCTGCTCAACGGTTAACGGAGGATGGTCGCCGTGTGCATTTACTTCTTGACGTAGTTTGCGCTCGATTTCGGTTCGTGACACGCGTCCCTTGCATCACCTGCAGGTTCATTCAAAGGGCGACGGATTTTTGCCGGCGCAACTGGACGCTCGTGGCGCAGGCGTACGAAGAGGGCCGCTATCCGCACTCGAGCCCGTCGCGCATTCGGTCGCAGTGCTTCAAGTCGGCGTGGATGGTCACCATGCTCCACGAGGGCTACGGGCTGCCCGTCAACGGCGCCATCATCCCAAGCAAAGTGTGGGTGGCTGTGCGTTGGCAATCGTCGACATTCCGTCTGTTCCAAGCTTGTTCTGGTCACGTGCGCGCATGGCCAAGTGTCGTTGCGTTTTACTCATAGTCTGTCTGCGCATTCTTCGTCACTCGCGCAGCATCAAGAACCGCGCCGTGCAGTGGACGCTCGGGGCGATGATTTCCGCCGAGAGCCAAGCGCGCGCCGAGGCCATCGTCGCCGCACGCGCGGCTAGAACGATTCGCCCTACGGGGCTTTCGTTCGGCATGTTCGACGCCTTCTCGTGGAGGGACGGCGTCGCCTTATTTGCCTGCGCCTTCGCCGTCGGCGGCGCTGTTGGGTGCTACCTGTTTTGCGCTGGTCGCCGCAGGGATCGCTCGCCCATGTCGATGGTGTGAGCCGCAATACACGAGACAATGAAAGCGTGCGTGGTGGTTGGGATGTTGCCGGGGAAGGGGATGGCCCTCATGTGCCGAATGGGACGAGGGTCGCGCCTGCGGGACCCACGAGGAACAGGCGCACGCTGAGCATGCCCGCCATGGCGTCGGCCCACTCGTCCGTATACGCTTCGGAGTCGATTTCGACGTGCACAAATTCCCAACGGTTCATCGCGCGGAAGAAGGCCAGCTCGGAACTGCGGACGCGCAGCACGGTTGCGTGACGGGAGCATAAGCAAGGAGGGCCGACGGAAGTTTTAAGCGAAAGGATACTAGATCCCATGTGAAGATGTGCTAGCAGAAGGTTTGTGGCAGGAGGGCACGTGACGACGCCCACCCTCTGTCATGGTATGCGACAAGAAAGCGGCAGTTGGCGTTGTGGCGGAAGAACAAGTGCACCGTTGCGCAGAGATCGTCAAACACTGCGGAGCACGAAAAACAACGCCGTCAGCGGACCACGCTCCACGCACACGGCGCTGTCAGAACGCACGTTCACGACAAAACCGGTACACCCGCACGCATGCACTCACTCATTGCGAATACAAACGAGCGACGAGCCCATACGAATTCACACTTACGCTTCGAGTCGTAGAAGACATCCGCGCCAAGCAGAATGTCGGGCTGCCAGTGTGCAAGCGCCAACATCTCTCGCGTGTACTCGGCCCACGTCAGTGGTACAACGCACACGTGCGGGATCGATGCGTCGGCAGAAGGGCCTCCTTCTTCTTCACCAGCGCGCTCTGTCGAACTGGCCGCTGCACGTTCACCGCCGCCGTCAACGCACACCTGCGGCTTTGTCGAAGAGACGCGCGCCGCATTGACTCTCTCCTCCACGGCAGCGCTCGCGTTCGGCGGTAATGGGAAGTCCGCACACACAATGCCGTTGGCCTCGCAGGAACGGCGGACGTTGTCGAGGATGGAGTCGGGCGTGTCCATGTCGGTGAGCACGACGCACTCGGCGCTAAGCATGGACGCCGCGATGCCAGGGAGCGACGTCCCCGCGCCTAGCTGTAGGGAGACGCGCGTAAAAGTGTCAAGAGGCGTACGCTCGAGAGGGCCTGTACTGCGATGCGCCTTCGTGCGAACAAGGATGTACTGCAGCACCTAAGCAGACTCGCAGCGGTTCGCACCTCCACAATGCGGCGGCCCGCGACAGACGCACGATGATGCCACAAGTATTGTGCGAGGCAAACGGCGGAGGGCCACATGTACAGGCCATAGTTGGGATCGAGCAGCTACGCATACAAAAGCATGAAAATCAGGCAATCTCTGGCGATCACACTAAGAGCGCACGAGTAGCATTCACACCTCGCTCACGGATACTCGAATGACGTTTTCGTCCACCCCAAACTCGAGAGTGCGCAAGAACGCGCGGGGACCTGAGGACACGGCGTTGACCGACGGAGAGAAAGAATCGTCCGTCGATGTGGGCGAGGTTCTCAGTTCGAACTCGGGTGCATCATCTCCTGAGCTGTTGCGCCGTCGCCGTTTCGCAGGCGGCGACGCCATAGAGCGCGCATAATGCAAGCAAAATGGTACTCGAGGCAGGCACAAAAAACGTGATGTCGAGCCCGGTTTCCGAACGTGACCGGCGCCCTTGTGTGAGTGTTGGTAGTCTGGCTTCACCTTCGGCCTACTTAATTTCATTTCTTTTGAAATTGATTATTACTTGTGTAGAGCTATGATAAATTCAATATTAGTCCTCTTGTGCAACATTTTCACTTGGTGCTTTTACAAGATCTGTCTATAGGGCACTATAAAAGCGCTTATCATGCACATTCGTCAAATTTCAAAACAATGAGAACAAACACACTGCACCCATTTCTTCACGCAGCACCTTCTTCAGTTGACCCCTTATTTCCGAGTGATCTCCTCCTCCACAGTGGTCTGCCTCTGCGCCCTGCCTGCAAACACAGTGAGGACTCCATCGAAGGTGGGTACTAGTTCCTCATAACTGTTGGGCGCAATGCTTGATCAGGCAGGCAGGTGTCTCAGTGCGATTCCGTTGTCAAGAATGGCCTGATACCTACACACGATCACAACGCTGTTTTTCTCCGACGGAGCCGTTGGTTTTGCTGCAGTGCAATCAAATGGGGCTCGCTCATTTAATACTATTTTTTTTGGTCGCATCATTGCCTGTCTGTCGGTTTCGGCGTCACACTGACCGAGTTGAACTGACGCCCCGCAGCGGGTCGGTCGGCCGTCCGGTCGTGCCACGAACATCCCGTGACGTATGATGGCCCGCCGTCATTCGTGCCCTCAAGAGGGCTCTGTTTTGCGTGATCCAAGCGGTGCCTCGTTCGAAATCGGCGAGAAGATCGGCAGCGGTGCGTTTGGCCTCGTGTTCCGCGCCACGCGCACCGACGGCGACCGGCCACGCAGTACCGACTGGCCACGTGACCTTGTCGTCAAGTGGCAGCCGCGCACGCCGAATGCCAGGAGCGAGGGTGATCTACATAGGCGGCTCAAGCATAAGAACGTCGTGCGCTGCCTCGCGGCGTGGGAAAACGGCGACAACTTGTACGCGGTACTCGAGTACTGCTCGAACGGCACCTTGAAAAATGTGATCGAGAATTGCGTCGCACACAGGGACGCAGGAGGCGGCAATGCGCTGCTGCAGAGCATGGTGCCGGGCGGTCGCGACCACTTCTCGCTCCTGCTGTGCGACATGGTTGGCGCGCTGGCGTATTGCTCTGAGAAAGGCGTCGTGCACTGCGATATCAAGCCGGAGAACATACTCGTCGACGGAAATTGGACCTTCAAGCTAGCCGATTTCGGGCTGTCATCAACGGTATCGCGGGGCGACTACGGGGCCGGGCCGGCGCACGCGCGTGGAACGCAATCATACATGGCGCCGGAAGTGTTTGATGCTTTTCAGAGAGGCGACACCGTGCAGCCGAGTGCGTGGACGGACGCGTACTCGCTGGGCCTGACGCTTCTCCAGGCGGTGCGGCTGAATACGCGGCCGGTTCTGGGAGGAACCGATTACGCTCGGAAGTTCCATAGGAAGCAACGCAATGTGGAGGTCCAAGACAACGATTATCCCGCGAGCAAGCTCGTCCAACAGGTACTGCGGCAAATGCTGCGACACGACAAAGAGGCGCGTATAACGGCTAAGGGCGCGCTGGAATTACTCGAGGAGGCAAACCTCTTCGAAATGTCCACCGCAGGTAGTTTCGCGTCGCTCTTCAGCCTACTGCGCATGAGCGAGAGTGTGGACGTCGCCGAGCAGCGCGTGCATTCGACGCAGCCGGGTGTTACGCGCGAACCGGGCTCTGCGTCACCCGCTACAAATGGGAGCGCTGCCGTGCGCCAGCAGGACGCAAACGCGACGCCGACGAGTATCTCACAGAGATTTTCTTCCGGGTGGAGCGCCATCTCCTCGCGCGTAATGTCTATATTTGGGCCTGGACGTGAGACGGTTGCGTCAATGTTGCACGGCTCGAACGACGTGTCTGAGCGTGAATCGCAGTCGCTGGTTGAGACGCCTGCGCCCGCGAGTGCGCCCGAACGCAGGACGCCAGCGGGGGCGCGCGAAGGCACGACACGAACGAGTCCAGCCGAACGCCGGACGCCTGCGAGTGCGCGCGATACCGGGACGCGCGCAAGTGCGCCTGAGCACGGCACGCCCGCGAATGCGCCCGAACGCAGGACGCCCGCGAGTCCGGCCACACGCGCATTGCGTGTACGCTCGCCGTGGCGCGCAGTGCCCGCGGGTTCGCCTAATCGCGTTGTGTCCACAACTCCGCAGTCGCGGAGTCCGCCAAGCCGGCGCGTCGTATCCCCGGGTGCGGCAGATCCCAATCGTGCTTTTGGACGGGCACTGCGGGCGTTTCACAAAACACCCTTCGAATTTCAGCGCGCGAGGACGCTCTTCAACGAGGCACTGTCGGACAACACAGCGACGGACATGGAGAGGGCGCGCGCACACCTGTACCTCTATGTGCTCCATTCTCAAGGGTGGGGCGGCCCAGACGACGATGCGGAAGGGCAGTACCGAGAGGCCGCTGGCGCGAATTCGCATCTTTTACTCCGAGTTGTCGACGAGCACGACGCCGTAAGGGCGTTTGAGATGGGCATATGCCACTACTTTCAGATCGGCAGCGCCGAAAAGGACGACGTCAGGGCGCATTCGCTCTTTCTTTCGTCGGCGAACGGCGACTGCGTGTCGGGGATGGTCTTCCTCGGTTGCTGCCTGCTTTGGGGCGAAGGCGTTGAGCGCGACGCAGCGGCCGCCGCCAAGTGGTGGAGGAGGGCGGATGACTCAGGACACTTTGGCGCGACGTTTTGGTACGGCAGTTTCTGTCTCTACGAAGGCGTGGGAGTGCAACGGAACGAGAGCAGCGGCGTAGAGCTCATTCGGTTTGCGGCAGAGGACAACCGGTGTTGGGGCGCGAGGAACTGGCTTCAAGAGAGGAAGGCCGAACTCGCGCGGAGGCGTCTATAAACACGCATAGTGAAGCAACCCGACATATCTCTCACGCCCTTGAGTCAGCCCCTAGCGCGTCTTGCCAACTCCCACAACTCAGACGATTCATTTTTTCCGCGTACATTCCGTTCGACCTATCGTTTCTTGCCCTTGTGTCCCGCGCTCTTTCTCTCCTGCGTCGCTGTGGGTCCTGCGGAAAAAGAGTCACTTCCAGCGCCACTCCCCGCGACAGCGGCCGTCGTACTCGCAGCAAGCCGCGCGTTGTCCTCTTTGAGCCGCGCGACCTCCTTTCGAAGGCGGTCCAACTCCTCGCTATCAGCCGAAGATGCGCTCGCTGTCGAGGCCTTGCCCATCCCGCTCTGCAAAAGAGAGAGCTGTGAGAAACAAACGAGCAAAAGACACGCACGACAGGACAAGACGCATGCACCTACAATACCTCGCGGGCAAACGTCGCCTCACGAACGTCATCCAGCTCAGCCTCAACACCCCCGAGGGGATCACTCGCAGCTGCGCGACAATGTCGTCAGCATGAGCGCTTGCCTCTGTGACGGGAACCGCTGCATGCACCCACCTTCAACACTATCAAAGCCGTTCATCTGAAAAGGGGACGAAAGAAAGAGAGGGAGTTTGTGTTAAAAGAATAGCAAGCAGAGAAGAGAGAAGCCGCAGGCACACAACTCACCAGCCGCCTCCGCTTCGGCCTCATGACCACCGCATCGTCAGACGCAGACGAGCCCCCGTCGCCGCCGACAAGCCGTCGCAACAGAGCGAAGGGCTGTATGTCCTTCGGGACCGCGGGGTTGAAGAGGTCGTGCGGTCGCACGTGCAAGACGACCGACGCAACCGGTCCTGAGCGTCGAAAGCCGGTCCGGATGGGTGAGATGGTGCGTGCATACACAACCAACGCATATTACACATCGCTCGCGTGCACGCAAGGCTGCGCACCTTTGAGCTCCGGCAACGCACGCGTGACCTGTCCGCTCGTCACGTGCCACGCGCTCACTTTGCCGGCTTCGTCGCCCGCGAGCAGAAGAGCGCCGTCCGACGAAGCGGCAACGCAGGTGATCGGCGAACTGCGCGGCCATTACCAGTGAGCGTCACCCAAGCATGCATCAGTAAAAAGTCACATGCACATACCCAAGCACACAGAACGGGCGCGCGCGTACGTTCACACAGACTCACCCCGAGCCCGCAAGAATTCCGTGCGCTGCGTCGTCGTTTGTCGACCCGAGCGCACCCGACGCCATTCCGGCGCGCGCGGCGCCCTGGCCGTGCAGCGGAAGGTGGTACACATTTCCGTCGGTTGCGCCGGCGAACAGGCGGAGCTCGGCCGTGTCCGTGGCAACGCAGTTCAGCGACGCAGGGAACGAGAGAGATGCCAAGACAGTGCCCGTCGCAAGCTCAAACACCTGTGATGGTGAGATACACACTCATAAGGAACAAAGAAAAGAGGGGCAAAACGACGATGCAGACCCACAGACACACACAGGCGCACGCATACACACACGCATACGCAAAAATATGAAGAAGTCGCCACGAAAAGACGGTGCTAACCGCCGCACACAGTCGGAACAGCTACAAAAAATCGCACCTTGCATGTGCGATCCAGGGACGACGTGTACACGCGCGACCGCATGCCGCCAAGGCCGCAGCGAACGGACGTCACAGGAAGAGTGTGCTCCGTCAGCGAGTAGAGCGGCTTGATGGATGTCTCGCCGTCGTGGAGAGAGGACAAAATACTGTCGAGAGCGCGATTGTGAGTATAACGTTACTTGGCGAACCACAGTACCATGCACACGGCACTCACGCTGCCAGCCTCCAGACGTTGACAACGGAATCCTCGCCGCCCGTCACGCAATGAAATCCATCGTCCGACACGGAGATGCTCGTGATGGCGCGGTAGTGAGCATCAAATGCGACGTGAAGGCGACCGTTGCATGTCTGCATTCGAACGCGCAACCTCAGATTACACACGAGCCCTGGAACAAAGACGGGCATCTTCTCACCTGCCACACTAGCAGCCGTCCCGTGTGCGTGCCAGCAACAATGTAGTTTCCGTCGGGTGTCGCCGACAGAGCAGACACGCGCTCGATTAGCGGGCTCTTAGTGAGTGCGACGTCCTTCTGCCAGCACCAACCCACGACTGCCGGCTTGTCGATGGGCGACGCAATAAACTGCTGCGCGCCAAGAAGAGCAAGACACCCCGGTGCACAGCCGGCAATCTGCGTCGATCGATGGAGAAGGGTTTTAAAAAGCGTTCGCGCGCACACATGTGCATGGGCACATCCACACGCACCCCTTTGTACGTGTTCAAGAGCGTCCCTGAGCGCAAGTCGTAGAGAAACACCTGTTCATCAGCGCGAGACGCAACTAATACCACTTCCGCCATGTTGGAAGCGCTGTTGTGGGCAGAGTTATCGCACTAATAGCTACTTTTGCTAGATGACAAACGCTCTGGGATCGCCTTTGCACGTGTTGGAGCAGAGGCACGTGTTACCCTCTTCGTGTTGTCCGGACACCGTATGCGTCATCACGTCACCGACACTTCAAGCGAATCGCTCGCTACTCGATGACAATCGCTTTCCAACGCCTCGAACACTGACAGAGCAAGCCAATGCTGGCGTCTGCCGTGAAGACGGGGTGCGCTGTTTCCTCGCCCTCCGCGCGAAGGTGCGCCGGTTCAGTCAATATGTCGCACGAAAGTGCGGCGCCGCGAATAGACTTCGTCAGCGAGCTGCCGTCGGAACTCTCGCTGAAAATACTGGGGACGCTGTCGGATCCGAACGATTTGTCCGCGTGTGCGGGCGTTTCGCGCGTGTGGCGTGTGGTCGCGAATGACGAGCTTCTGTGGCGCGCGCACTGCCGCCGGCGGTGGAAGGGCAAGTTCCACACTCCCAGCGACGCACTCTCCGCCGAATACCTCGCTGCGCACGAAGTGCCAAGGGATGTTGCGGACGGATGCATGGCGCAGTGGCGCTTGACGTACTACTTTGTGGAGAAGGATGCCGCGCGCATGTCGATCACGCTTGAGGAACTGTGCGACTTTCGGTGGACGTTTGAGTTTCGTGTGAGTTGGACTGTGCTCAGAGGCAACAATTGTTGGTTTCAACACGCGCGTGTCACTCAAAAATATCATTATCTTACACTTTGGTATTCTCGCTTTACCTTGGACTTGTCGTGTTCTGTTGGTTCAACAGAGTGACACTCATGCTTTATCTTACACTCTCTCGTGTTCTTGCCACGTGCAGCACATCCCTCTGATGTTGCCGATGCCGGACTTTGCGACGTGCAGCGCGACGTTCTACCGGGACTTCACATGCACGAATGTGCGTTCTGAAGACAAGTGCGCCCTTGTTCTTGCTCACTTTCGTGGGCATACATAGAGCAGCGCGTTGCTGTCCGAGCACAACCCACACACCCATTCCCCCATCACTCACACATTGGCGCACATCGCATGCATTGACGCGACCCTTCGCACGCACTCTAGGACGTCTTCGAGGACCCGACGCACTATCTCCCGTGGCGCTTTGCCGACCCTGACCAAACAACAATCCGCGTGCACCACTACCCCATACTCACCATTTCGCGCTCCCCGCACAACTGGGGATGGAAACTCAAGAACTACTTTGTCTGCTTTCGCACGGCGCCGCCCGCAAAGCACGCGCGAAAACCGCGGCGCGAGTCGGACGCCTAAAACAATGGAGCGCACGCACTTCACCCGCGCACAGACCTGCGGCTGAAGAAGGAGTTTGTATATAGGATGGGCGTGTTCGTTATCGGTTCTTTTACTTCGAATTTGTGGCGAGCGGCGTGTTATCGACTTTTGCGCGCTTTGGACCGCAACTGTCCCCGCACTCGGCGCTTTCCACCTCCCCGCTGTCATCGCGCGGCCGCTTCTCGTTGCGTGCGTTGGACTCTTCCGAGTGTTCGGCTGTCGCGGTCGTGCTCGTGTCCTGCGCCGCGTCTGTTGTCGCGTGAGGGCTTGCGGTTGAAGCGGACGCCGGCTTCTTCGGCGACCGTTGGAAGAACCCCGTGATTTTGCCCTTCTCCGGGATGGGCTTGGTGCACGCGGGCGTGTCGTTGCCGATCTTGTTGACGTCCTGCGACACTTGATACCTGCGGGGACGCGATTGGTCCGATAAATGAAAGAAAAAGCGTCACACTAAAAGCCCTGTTGTAATTATAACGCGTGTCATACTCGTACACACACACACACACACACACACACACACACACACACACACACACACACACACACACACACACACACACACACACACACACACACAAACCATTCGATCCTGTTCGGGGGCGCAGGCCGCACGAGCCGCGCAACCTCTTCGAACTTCTTGGTAGGGTCCAGCCACTCGTCGGCCTCCTCCGGGGTGAGAATGACGGGCATGCGGTCGTGGAGCCAGCGCATGTCCGAATTAGAGTCGGTCGTGATGATCGTGAACGTCCTCTCCTCGTTCCCTGTGCCGTCGCAACGAAATTCGCACCGGGGCACAGTGAGTGAGTGCAGTGAAGCGCATTGCATGTGCAGCATCCCTCCTGGCGCTCCGCTGCCCTCCTTGAGTTACAAACTACACAAGCTTATCGGGGAAGAGATGCAGCCGAATGGACTGCCAGGATCTTGCACACACCGTCGTCAAGGTGGCGCACGTCGTAAAGGCCTGCAAAGTACATAAGCGGCGGGAAGGAAGACTGTCCTTCGGGCCGTTTCGGGCGAATGTAGTAGGGAATTTTCTGCTTTGCGCTTTTCAACCATTCAAAGAACCTTCGCGTGTGGAGGCGGCGACGCACGCAAGCGTCAGAGGGTGTGCACAGAAAACGGGACCACGTCGCTAATTGCCACTTCCCTCTCTAACATCGACAGTGACATTGACCGGACTCACCCTTCGCACAAAACGACGCATCGCCGCTTGTTCAGAAGCCGGCGATAGATGGGGCTCGCCTGAAGGTTGTCGTCCCGCGCATTGATCGTGTTCAGCAGCGCAGAGAACTCGACGCGGTCTTTCGTGAACGAGGGAATGAGACCCCAACCCTGCGCGATACACATGAAGAGGGAAGGCAGAGCGGACGCCTCGGTCAGCCTCCGTCGCTAGAGAGAGTGCTGGGACAAACCCAGCAACGTCGTAGTAGCGCACCGCTTTCGGTGAAAAGAGCGGCCGTGCGAAATGACGCACACGCACTGAAGAGCGAAATGACGAACCATGAACTGCAGCTCCTTTGTCTTCGCGTGCGTCCCTTCGGCGGCCGACGTGGACTCCGCGTCCATGGTGAGCACGGGCTGAATTCGCCCTGCGTCCGGCGAGTCTTTGCTGACGAGTCGAACCGCAAAGCGATACCGCGTGATAGAGTCGAACGGCATAAAGAAAGAGAGAAGACACACATGATCTGATTCTTCGAGACGCTACTCACCAGGGCCAACATTGTGGGACGTTCTGTACTTCTGCTCGTTTCGAAACCCCTTTGATGCGTCAGTCGAAACACCGGCGGCCTTCGCGATGGCCTGTGGACTCTGCAGTTTGCACGTGTGTCACCGCTCATCGTCAGTAGCTTCAAAGTGAAGGCTAGACCTCGTCGCTGTCTCCCACGAGTACAGAGACACACCAAGCTAGGGTCTTGGCGCGAGCTGAAACTCACGAGCACTCACCAGTGTGCACGCTGACCTGCCGCACATGATGATGCGTGCAATCGAGAGACAGCTCGTCGGAAACGGCGAGCGTGCAATGTGCTCCGACGACCAAACGACCATGCACAGTGAAGCTTTTCGACGACTGTGCCGGCAACATGAACGCGGTAAACGGATGCAAATCTAAGAAGACGTCACCGTGAGACGACAGACTGTGCTGGTGAATTGTGTCAATGTTTCCTGTCCAGACTTGAGTCCAGACATTCTCAGCATGCTTTGCAAATAAAACTTTACTCGAGGCTAGAAGGGCAGGCCGAGCGTCGCCTTTGACGAAACGAACGGCGAAATCAACCACAAGAACGCCTCGTACAAAGACACGCGGACGCCGTTCCACATGCCGCTCAGGAGAATGGCGACGCGGCGCGATAGCCCAGGGTGCCGCGACAGCTCGTCCTCGTGGATGGCGCGGACGCACAGCCGCGCAATCACTGCAAACGACTGCGCGTGCGTGTTTGTCTCCAGCATGTGGTCGACGGATCGAAGCAGATCGTTCGTCTTGAGAAGGAGCAGCAGCGGGCGCGGGACTCGGTTGAGAATACCGGCAATGTCGACGAGGTACCGCGACATGTTGCGCCGCACATACTCGATCTCCTCCGGCGACGTGGGGAGCGTCGTGATGCCTGTAGATACGGCGTCCCACGACCGACCCGTCAGCATGCACGCGAATAGCCGGTACGTTGCCTCGTCGCCGCCGAGCCGAGAGGCCGCCTCTCGGATGCCTCCCTCGTCAAACTCGATGAGCGACTTCCAGAGGCGACTGTAGTTGAGCCGAAACTCGCGCGTGAGGCGCTGGTAGAGCCCGTGGTCGAGGAGAACGATTGTCGGGCCGTCAAAATAGCCACGCGGCGGCTGCACGAGGACGTTGCCGGGGTGGGGATCGCAGTGCACGAAGCCGTGGAGGTATATCATCTCGCTGAAGACGCGCTTGAGGCGACGCGACACCTCGTTGACGTCGATGCGATTGCGGCGCATGAACGCGACGTCGTCCACCTTGCCGCCGTCGACGAACTCCATCGTGAGCACACGCGGGCTCGTCAAGTCCCAGTGTATCTCCGGGATCTGATACAAAAAGGCGCGAGTTAGCTGTGTCACAGGTGCCTGAGTGTGTGGCGAAAGCGAGTTTTCGGATGAGAGCAATGGAACTGTGAATGAAGAGGGTCTCGGTGAACGCTGTGTTTTCTCACCTTCAAGTACTTTGTGGAGCGGAACAGCGCGCGCAGTTCGTCGGCGTTTCGGCCCTCCTGCACGAAATCCAGCTCGACAGGCAAGTTGCGGCGCATCTCCTGCGCAAGCCACGCAAACTCAAACTCGGGAAACATCCTGCAGAGGCAAAGTGGCGCGGGATGTAAAAGGTGAGCGGCATCGCACAAAATTGCGCTGCAACAAGAGCACAACAGACGCACAGATGCACATGCACATACACCGACATGCGCACGCATACACGCACACTCGCACCATGCCCCACACACCAGGCAATAAACTTCGTAATAATCTCGATCGTCCGCATGTCGCCCTCGGAGCGCTCGCGCACAAACGGATGCTGCACCTTCACCGCGACAACGGCGCCGTCGGACGCCCGCACTGCCCGGTGCACTTGCGCCAGCGACGCCGCGCCAATCGGCTCGCGGTCAAATTCAATGAACAGTTCGTCGATGCCCTTGCCGACGTCCTCTGAGAACACGCGGCTGACTTCGCCGAGCTCCGTGCGCGGCGCCTGGTTGTGAAGCACCTTGAGCGTGTGCACGTACTCGGAGGGAAGGAGGTAGTCGAGCGCGCCCACGTGCTGTCCGCCCTTGATGTAGATGCCGCCGGCCCAGCGGCACAGAGAAAGGAGGCGGTCGGCCGCGCGCTGGTGGACCTGCGTCGTTCGCATGTTGGTGTTACCACCGTCAGGCAGCAGAGATGCGAGTGATGGCGTCTGGATGATCTTCGTTCTTACCTTGCTCCTCATAACGCGATATTCCTCAGACGACTCGTCGGTGTATCCGCGGAGAGAGATTTTGTAGTCTGTCGTGATGACGACGGCCTGCAGGTTCGACAACACGCAATCAGTATCACATGCAACAGAGGTGTCTTATAGTGATACTTACGGTGTAGAGAGCTCGCACGAAACGCGCAAGTGCAATGACGGTCATCTTTCCCTCCTTCCTCAGCGTGGGTGAGTACACGAACGCGCCCACGCCGGCCGCAGTCGCCACAAACGCAATGCCAGATCCGATTGTGATGTTCCGCCGCAGGTTGGACGGTGGAGGCGGCGCCGTCCCTGAAGGAGGTACAGTCGGCCCTCGCGCCTTCGCCAAAGGAAACCATCTCCGCGGCACTGCTGCGTAACCCCTCTCGAGACGTAGGGTGCCGCTACGAAGCGACGACGCACAAAATAGTTGCCGAGGCCGCAGCAGTCGCAACGTCCCCGCCATCGCGAATGGCGCCCTCATCAGCGACAAGGCCATCTTCGGCACTCAATAATTACAACAGGAACGACTCAAGCATTGAATGCGCGCGGTAAAGAATTCAAGCCATGGCCCGCCTTTGCGAAGACCTTCGAGCCCCGCTAATCCGCTTACGTCACGCGCGTCCCAAAGTAAGATCAACACAGGCGACAAAGCGAAACGCAAGCACAGACAGAAGTGAGAAGATGATATCAGGCTTCCATAAGCTGCGACTTTTCTGCTGGACGAAACACTCGCGTGACGGTCTTGGCGCTATGAAAGAACCGCGGAAATGTCGTCAGCCATGTGCGAGGTTGCGTGTGCGTTGGGGATCACGTGATACATGTTACATTCAGTCTGGCCCGAAAAGGAAATTTTGTGTTACCGTTTGGTGACCATGATGTCATGGTGTTCACACGCACACACAAACACACACACACACACACACACACACACACACACATCGTACCTTTGCTCGTCGTCCCATAAGCGGCACGAGCGCGCCGCTGTGCGCAGTATATAAGGCACGGGTTGCCTAAGTGTAATAAGCGCGGTCCGGCAACCGTGGGTTATCAACGCCAAAACAACGATACAACCCCCACGGCCACACTCGACCGCGCCCTCCTTTTTTTTTTTTTTTTTTTTTTTTTTTTTATAACGAAACTACATGAGTAGGACTCATTTTCTGTCAACGCAAGACGCGGAGATTTTGCCATTAAACGCTGTGCAGTATAGCGCCCATTGATTTAATCTTCGTCCTCTGCCTCCTCACTCTCCTCCCCCTCGCTGCTCCCGTCGCTGTCCCCCGTGGCGTCGCCTTCTCCGCCGTCCGACTCGGCCTCGGACTCCACGACTTGCGACGGCACTTCGCGGCCCTGAATGTCCCTGTGCTTCAGATTTCCGAGCCAGAACGCCTCGCGCAGACCGTGCAGCTCGAGCATGGCCTTGACGCGGAAGATGACCGTCTCGAGCCCCTTCTTCAGGGGCGGCACGTGCGACGTCAGCGAAACGTCCTGCATGACCTGCATCATCGTGAACGCGAGTGACAATTCAGTACATAATGGCACAGCTGCACGCTTCTATAGTGCAACGGATGAGCACTCGAACCTTGGAGTGGCCGCATAGCGACTGCAGTAGCCTCGTTGCCGTCTGAATGGCCTTGAGGATTTGCAGGCCGTCGTCCTTGGCAGCGCGGAAAGTGGCGTCCAGCACCGGCATCGCATGGCGAATGAACGCCTCGATGAAAGTGCGCCCGCAGCGGAGTGTGGCCGCAAGCATCGGCTTCCTGTCAAACGTCTTGACGAGGTTGACGAGCGTGTGGAACGCCGTCGCGCACGCGAGTATGTGCGCCATGCGATCGCCGACGGCATCGGACGCCTTGAGGGCGACAACACACTCCTCAAGCAGCACGCGATAATACGAAGGCAACGACGCCGCGGTCAGCGACGGGTGCGTCTCGCAATCGAAAGCGCGGCCGTCCTTCTCCTTGAGCGACGGCAGCACTTGGCCGGTGAACTTCCCGATCACGGCAACGGGATCCTTCGCAAGTGCAATGTGCGAGCGAAGCAAGAACGCGATGTGGTCGTTCTTTCCACTCGACGCCTCCCACGTGCGCCCGATCAACGCGCCGCAGAGGCTGGATACGCGCTCGTGCAGGCCGCTTCGTGCGGGCGCATGGCTCGCGATGGCCACGAGACAGCGCACGAGCGCGACGCAGCCTGCAAGTGACGGCACTGCGTCCGCGAAACGGTGCATGTAATCGAAGGCATCGGCGGCCGTGCGCTGCGGCGCCGCTTGCGACGTCATGTTCTCGGCGACGCGCCCCGCGATGCTGGCGAGAAGTCGCGAGAGGATGCGCGCGTTCGAAGCCTTCGAGATGCCGTCCCACGACAGAACGGCGTGGATGCAGAGGAGGCCCAGCTCGCAGCTCTCCGCCATGTGTTCCACGGCGTCGGCGTCCGTGATTTGCGAGTCGGAATCGTCCGACATCGTCTTGAACGCGTTGTAGATGGTCTCGAGGTGCCCACAAATCGGGGGCACGAGCTGCGTGGCTCGGGCGGCAAGGGTGCGAGGCGGCGTCCGAAGGAGGCGCGCGAACCCGGCGTCGCCCTTTTTGGCGCGACCAAACGGCGAGGCCTTCTTAGGGGACGACAGGCCCTTGCTCAGCTTGGAGGACAGATCGGCGAGGAGGAAACGGAGGTGCGACGGCAACAGTGCCACGGAGGTCTCCTCGGAGTCGGCCAGCGGCACGCGGAGGGAATGCACCAGAAGGCCAAAGACTTCAAAGTCGAGCTCACGAAAGCAGTCACGCGACACCGCAGCGCCAACAGGCTTCGCGGGCTTGTCCGGGAGAGGGTCCTCCTCGTCCTGGTCCTCGTCGCTCGCATCCTTGGCCGCCGGCGCCTTTCCTTTGCGATCCGCCGGCGCTTTCCCCTTGCCCTTCGACGACGACTTGGCACCCTTCGTCTTCCCGTTCGCAGCCGCCGGTGCGGTCGCGAGGGAGTCGGCGTTCCCGTCGAATTGTGCTGTATACGGGCGAAACGAGGGCGTGCTCGCGACGGCAGTTGCCAGGGCACGGTCGGCGTCCACTATCGCCTGGATGCGACTGATGACCTTTTTCACCATGTCTTCCGACGGATCGCTCGAGTACGCGTTCACGATTTCGCGGTACCAATTCGTAGCGCAGAGCAGCGACGCACACGTGGCCTCCCTGACGACCGCCGTCTGCTGCGCGAAGTTGTCGATCACCGACGCTGTCTCGGGCATCAATAGTGGACCGCCGAGCAGCGCATCGACGTTCTCGAGAGACCCGTTTAGAGACTTCTCGCAGGCCTGAAGCAACCGAAAGAGCGGGTGAAGCGGCTGCAGCTTGTCGCCGGCACGTGAGGCCTTCGTCCCGTTGGGCAGCACGAGGGACAGACCATCGGCGCCGAGCGATGGCGCCGCAAAAGGGAAAATGCTGACGAGGATCGGCGTCTCGTCGCCATCCAAGTTCCCGCTCTCCTCGCACTCGCAGCCAAGGACGCGAGAGGGCGCTCCGTTGCGGTCAGCAAGGAATTCGGACTCAAAGGCAGAGGCGATGTTCTCGCGTATCCACCCGACAAGCTCGCCGGGCATTCCTGATACTGGCTTATCCGCGCTGCCGCCCCTAGAAAGGGGCTCGAAAATGGCGTCCGCCAACTCGTCGTAGAGGAGGGCGAGGCACTCGGGCGTCCTGCAGCTGTTCCTCGCCAGTTCGACCAGGGCCGCACACTGCTGTGCGGTTGCCGCTAGGAGATGCGGGGCGTCCGCCGCGGCGAGAATGGCGTGCTTAACGACGGCGACGGCGGCCACGATGCCAATCCGTCGATAGCGCACGGCCGAGTTCGAGAGTTGCTTTCGGATAACAATGTGCGCGTCGTCAGTGAGCGCAAACTCTCCCGAAGCGGCGTCCTGCGAGCGCGCTGCGAGGATCGTCAGGACGGAAAACAGCCGTCGCACTTGGCCGAGGTCGAGGTTGTCGAGATAGTCGAGCACGCCGCGCACGAAGACGGCGAACGGGCACATCTCCTTCGGCATGTCGGTCGCCAGGTCGCACAACACGGAGAGCGCAGTGTCGATTTCGGACGCGCTCCCGCTGCCGACGTGCGTCACGAGGGCGCCGACCACCTCCTGACGGTGGTACGTCTCAAACGCCTTGAACGACTGCTTGTACATCTCCGCGGCGAGGTCCGTTGCGCTCCGCTCTCCGCAGCGCAACAGGGACGCCGCCAGGGACAGGAGGGCAGGGAAGTGTTCGCGGAGGGACGACGCGTGGTCCTTGATCGCCAGAGCGAGGAGCTTCTTGTCGAGGGTGCCGTCGGCGCACCGCTTACGAGCGACGGACTCGCTCGTCTTCTTGTGACTAGTCATCTCGTGCAGATAGAGCAACGCAAAGAAATCCAGCACGACGAGGGGCTTGTCAGGGGTGCAATTCTGTAGCGCGCGCACCCATGCATCCGTCACCGGCCGTTGAAAGCGAATGGCGGACTTGAGCACGTCCAGCGTCAGCGACTCGGCCGAAGCTTCGGCGCGAGGTCCCTTCCCGACACCGCGCTGCGAGGCGCGTTGAGAGGCCAACACGCTGACGAGACCGCCCGCGCCGTCAGGTCCAACGCTAGCGACAGTGAGCGTGTTGAGGTCAAGGCAGCGACGGAGGCGGTCGATCGCAGAAGCCGCCTCATCCTTTCCCGCCGACAGCAGCAGGAAGCGCACGATCACGGGCATGTCGTTGGCGTCGGCCGATGTGATGGCGTCGAGCACAGAGCCGCGAATTCGCTCGCGCAAGTCGGGGTTGATCGAGAGATTCGAGAGGCTGTCCAGTATTGCCGCCGTAAGTCCGCGCATCCCGAACATCATTGCACGCAGGGCCTCCGCAACAGTGTCGTGCGCCGAGTCGTCGACGATTTCCGGCACGGCCGAGACGATCTCGCGCTGTACGGAGAGTGGCGATATGGCAACAAGCTCCATCAGCTTGGAAGCGAGCTTTCCGCCGTCGACAACGTTGTCGAGCCACCGAAGCTGGCCAACGATCAGTCGCGGCATGCTGTCGGCGTCGTTATTTCTGCGCGTGTGTGCACCAATATCCATGAGCCCAATGTCGCAACAGGGACGCCACTGCTGTCGCTCGGTCGCACGGCCACTTACTCTGCATCCATCATGTACTCGGGAAGCTTTTCCAGGAGCATGTTGACGACGCCCGTCTGAAGCTCGTCGATGCCCAGGAGAAGGCGAACGAGGCTGTCCTGGAGAGCGCTGTGGTGGATGCGATTAGGCGGTGATGCTCCAAGGCAAAAATGCTTCGCGCTCACGAAGCTACAGGATCTCTGTGGGCGACCCACCTCGCGCGGTCGTCGCCGTCCCCTGTAACAACGGGGCTGAGTGCCTTGACAAAGAGCGCGTCGTCGTCAAACAGTTGCCCTATGCCCTCGAAGATCTCCTCCAAAATGGCAGGGTATCGCTTGTGTCCAAGTATGCGCGCGCGCAATCGGCGCCGAAATTCGGAGGGATCAGAGCCTGTCAAGAGAACAATTGAGACGGTCATCCAACGGTTTGTACGCTTTTAAGCAGCCATTAAGAGACACAAGGGGGTCGATTGATACTCACTCAGCTGAAAGGCTCGCCCCGCAGTGCGCGTAAACGCTCCAGCTTGGGTCAGCAGCGTCATTAGCAGCCCATCAGCGCTTGCATCTTCGCTGCGTGCCATGTCATCGTCGAAAAGGCCAACAGACTCTGCCGTCTCTTGGTGCTGCCGCTTCTTCGAAGGCTCGTCGCCTGCATTAGCAGCGTGCATTTCAGCGTATGCAGAGCAGAGGGTTCGAAGTTGGCAAATAGAAGGGCTGCCCACACGAACCGACGGCAATATAACAACGTTGGGATATGATGACAATGGGGAGCATGAATCGACGGCGTCACATGAGCGTCACTTGAGTGGATGCGAAATAACCAGATCGTATTTGGCGACAAGATCACGAACCGACGTCATTGTCGCCGTCGAGCGCCTTGCGCTTCCCTGCCTTCGCGGCAGAGAGCATCTTCGATGTGGCTCACTTAAAGCGCGCCAATTCGAAGGTCGGCAATCGAGAGAAGAATACAGTGGGGAAGACACTGTCGATATGAGCTCGGTGAGGCTGAGGGGAGATCGAAGAACAGCTTGAAAGTATGTGGAGGAGTGTGCCCTGCCGGCAATTGAAGTGATGACCAACGAATTGGCGGGAATTTGAAATTTTCGCGCCAACGACAACTTCGTGCAGTCGCATCGCACAAGTTGCCCCAGTGCTAATGCGATCGCCTGTTGGGGTGGCGGACATCCCCAACAACGCCTCCGACAGTGAGTGCGGTGGGTCGGCCACTTGGCTATGCACGTGCGGCGGAGCCTTTGTCGGAACACACGACAGCCCCACAACCCACGCGTCCCAACAGACAAATGGTCGCCTTCTGCGTGCCCTCGTTTTCAGTCTTCCGCCGTGCATAAGAGCGCCCTGCGCAGAGTGGCAAGCCCGCGACGACACCGCGCTTAGTGGCACTGAAGATGGACACGATTGACTGGTCCCAGGCCCGCGTGCCCGCATGGACGTCGCTGGCGTACATTGCGCTTGTCATTTACGGCAAGATTAACCCGGCACCCAAGACGCGCTTCCCTGCGGGCGTCGTTGCCGCGTACAACGTCATCCAGGTAACGTTTTGCGTGCAGGTGACCTGTTGCACGTGTGCCGGGCCACGTGCATATACAATGCAAGTGCTAATTTTGATCGATGCGCTCTTTTTTTCTGTTGCAGGTCGTCTGGAACCTTATTATTATGGGTCTCATTGCCGCCGCGTTCTATGAGTCGCACCACGGACGGGGAGTGCTTGGCTTTTACGGTGCGCCGGAGGAGTCGTGGTACACGAACAAGTACCTTGCGCTCGCCGTCTACATCTACTACGTCAACAAGTGGGGAGATGCAATGCCCTTTTTCCTCAACCGCATGCATGCTTCGGTGTCGGCTGCCTATGTAATTGTGCACTTTTGTGTGTGTCTGCCTGCCTGCCGTTGGCAAGTGTTGGTTTAAGTGCTTGTGTTGGCCTCACTCGTCGTTCATGGCTAACGTCCAGTTGATGTCCTCGTCGCTTCTAGGTACGCCGACCTCTTTGACACGATCATTATCGTCGCGCACGGCAAGACGGAGCAGCTCTCTTTCCTTCACTACTTCCACCACGTGTCGATTATCTGGTGCCTTTGGGGCGGCTACTTTGTGTTCCGAGCTCCTGACACGTACCTCTCTGTCGTGGTCAACGCGTTCATCCACGTCGTCATGTACAGCTTTTACTACCTGACGGCACGCAAGGTTCACGTCCCTGTCTTCGTCAAGAAGTCGATTACCACGCTGCAGCAGATCCAGTTTGTGCTCGTGTGCTCCCAGTCCGTGCTCGGCATGGCCCACTACCCGTCGACGTCGTGGGCGTACACGTCCGCGCAGGTCGCCATCTTCGAGACCGTGTCGCTTTTCATCCTCTTTACGCTCTGGCGACAGCGCGCGTACGCACAAAAGACAAAGAAGGTCGCCTAAAGGGCGCCATTGCCGTGCGTGGAAATGTGTGTCCAAACTTCTGTACAAAGTGTATTTTAGGCATCCGCTGGAATGGATGCCTCACAATGGAAGGCACCCTCTTTCACACACAAACGCAGCGCCCGCAACCAGAATAGAAGCCATGCCCTCCAGATCAAAGTGGCCTCGACGTCACAAAACGACCGAAACATACACTCCCAGGACTTTCGATCCGCCACATAGTCCCACGTCCTCGAATTTACACCAGACGCAATATCGACGCGTCCATCGAAAGCGAGTCTAGTGCTGCTTCTTGCCCTTGCCGAGGCCCATCTGGCACACGCCAAAGATGGCAACGCCGTAGAGGACAACGACAACGCCCATAAGGCCGCGGAAGAGCGCGCGGTCGCGAGCGCCACCACGAAGGTACGTGGGGATGTGCGGGTCGGACTACAAAGCGACGTGGTTGCAAAAGAATGAGGATACTCGCACATTGGAGAAAATTCGCGAAATGAGGCAAAGCTGCTTCCAACGACCACTACAAACCAACTCGTCCACGACGCCACAAAACGATCACCGTGCAACAAAACCCGTCTATACGCACCAGCGGCGAGTGCTGCTTGGTGCGCACGTCGTTGTGCTTGAAGAACATCGAGCTCGAGAACGAGGCGCCGTGGCTCGAGGCCGTCGCATACGCCCGCTGCTCGGCAGAAACGACGAGGGGTTTGGAGAAGCCCTACACACGATTAATGGCAGGCAACCAAAAAGCAGTCGATGCAAAGTATAAGAAACATATAATTACAAAAAAGGGGGACGGCAGGAAAGGCGAGAAACTTCACAGAAAACACAGGGCATCTTTCACACAAAAACTCGCATTCTCCCGTTCGCTTCAAATCAAACAATCAAGCGCGAAAAGAAGGCAAAGACGGTGCGATTTGCATATGCGCAAGAATTATGGTTTGAGATAGAGGGGCAAATGAAGGCGTGCAGAGAGGGAAAGAAGAATACCTGGGGGTTGTAGGCGACCTCGCGCGCCGACGACTCGAGGCGGCCCGTAGAGCCGTTGAACTTGTAGAACATCTTTGCTGACTCTCTTGTCCCCAGAACAAGCGACAGACACGGGTAAATCCTTGGGGCTCGGGAGGTCTCTTTGTTAGGGAGAAAGAGAAAGGACGTTTGCAGCGAGAAAGATGGACGACGACGCTCGAGTCGGTAGATGGGCTGATTGTCGCACTTGCGTTAGGCACGCGACTTATCCGGGATAATCCCAAATTATTCCGAATCTTCTAATTCGAGGGTATCGATCATGCAATCAACCTCTATTAGGTATTTTAGTCCATATATTACTTAAAATGTATATAGAATGACGTAAATATCCTTATGAGGACTGATGACGGGTCACGGGATGGCTGCGTAACCGGCCTTCTTGCGGGTCGACTGTGTGCGTAAAGTCTCGACGCTATGCTGTTCCGTATTCAATCGACCACCGTCTTTTTCCCCTCCTTCTTTGCGTCGGGTTGCGTAGCACGCTCCTCTTTCGCATCGTGCGCGCGCGTTGTCGATTCGTGCCTGCCTGTTTCCCCCGTTCAATATGGCGCGCCTCGTCGTTGCGGCGGCGCTGCTTGCGCTCGCGGGAAGCGTGCTTGCTGTGCCCCTCAACCACCACCTCTTCCGCGGAGGGCTTCTCAACAGGGTTCTCGGCGATCAGGAGCGGGAACGTGAGTGTCGTTGTGTTATTTTGTACCCGCTTGCGGCGCATTGATTGTTATCAGCGGCTAAGTTTTACGACTACGTGCCAGACCAACTGCTCGGTGCTCCGCCGGTCAAGGCCTACGAACCTCAATGGTTCACGCAGAAGGTGAACCACTTTGATCCCTCGGACGACCGCACGTGGAAGCAGCGCTTCTTTATTAACTCGGACTACTGGAAGGGCCCCGGGTACCCGATCTTCCGTGGGTGTTGCCTTGCACACTTATCGCTGATATCGTTCGTCGTTGCGTGCCTCGTTCGCCAACTCGCTTTGCTGTACGTTTGCTTCGGATTTGCCGCTGTGTTTTTTTCTGACGTCGAGCGCATTTCTGACCGCAGTTATGATTGGCGGCGAGGGACCCATTGGCGATCGCTACGTTTCGCAGTTTTCGTTTGTTGAGGATGCCAAGGCAAACGGCGCCCTCATTCTCGCCCTCGAGCACGTGGGTATTCCGTGTGTGTTGTTGGCGCCATGTTGTAGTGCGCCATGGGTGTTTTCGGAGGGTTTTGCAAACACAACAATCTATGTCAATTACTATGCAGTGCAGCGTATATTGACTTTTTGCACGTGCGCAGCGCTTTTACGGCGAGAGCTTCCCCACGGAGGACGTGACGGTCGCCAGCCTCAAGCTGCTGTCGTCGCAGCACGCCCTTGCGGACCTCGCCTACTTTCGCATGCAGATGACCATCAAGCTCGACGCGCCGGTGCGTGCAAAAAAACTGTGCAATGCTGTGACTTTGGCAAACGAGGCGCATTGTAGTCTTATAGAGAAGCGTCCCCTTGCCTATACGCACCCTGCGCGCCCTGGCACTGGAGTGGCCAGCCACGTCTCAACGGTTTGTTTTTCCCTATGGACACCCGCAGCTTAGTCGCTGGATTACGTTTGGCGGCAGCTACCCCGGCTCGCTCTCGTCGTACGTGCGCCAGAAGTATCCCCATCTCTTCCACGCGTCGGTCGACTCGAGCGGCCCCGTGCTCGCTGAACTCGACTTTTACCAGTGTGCGTGGGAGGCCCGAATGTTGCTGTTTTGGTCTCTGTAGCTTTGACTCTGTCTGCTGCTGGCTTGTGCTGCTGTCCCCCCTCTCCAACTGGCTTGTGCTGCTGTCCCCCCTCTCCAACATACATACACACACACACACCGTCGGTCTCAATGTGTACCTTATTGTGCAGACCTTGAGGTGGTCGAGAATGCTCTCCGTTACTACGGCGGCGACGCGTGCGTGAACTCTGTCGCGTCGGCCATCTCTTCGATCCAGACGCTCATTGCGACGAAGGAGGGCAAGGAGCAGCTCGCCACGACGTTCAAGACGTGCGATCCCATCGCGACTGTCGACGATGTTCCCAACTTCATGCAGGTAGGTTCCCCTCTTGGCGTTTTGTTCCCCCTTTTGGCTTTAAAGTGCGTTTTGTTCCCCCTTTTGTCCTTCAAAGTGCGTTGTGTGCGCGCGCAACCGCCCGTCCTGACCTGAGCTGTGTGTGCGCGTGTCTAGACCATGGCGGGCAACATCATGGGCATCGTCCAGTACAACAACGAGGCGTCGAACATCACCGTGTCCACCGTTTGCGACACGATGGCATCGAGTGAGTGGCGATGGGGCGTTAGAGCGTGCTTTGTTAGTGCTGATTTTTTTCACAGCCCTTGATGATCTTATATGACTGGCTCTCCTATTTGCTTGTCTGTTGAGTGTTGACGAATTGCCGCACTCTCTTCGCCACGCAGCCGACGACAAGCTCAAGGCGTTTGCTTCGATCAACGACATGCTGCTCCAGGCGTCGAGCCTCAAGTGCCTGGACGCCGGTTACGACAGCTTCCTCGAGCAGATGCGCAACACGTCGATCGGCGCGGGCTCCGTTGGCGGGCGCTCGTGGCTGTACCAGACATGCCAGGCACGTGAGGAGGACTTCTGTGTTTCCCAGCCTTGCGGTCCGCGCGCGATGGAAGGCGTTGTTTTCCGTGTTGATATGCACGAGCGTTTTGAGGGGTGCGGCCGTTCATTAGTTTTCTCGGCCTGACAAATTTGCGCCCCTGCAGGAGTTTGGGTACTACCAGACGACCGATTCGCCGACGTCGCACGTGTTCGGCAACCTCTTCCCGCTCCCCTTTAGCCTCAAGATCTGCCGCGATGTTTTCGATGGCGAGGACCTGTACACCGACGCCGATTTCCAGAACCGCATCAGCTGGACGTGGGTGTCACTTCGTGCGCGTCTGTGTTTGTCGTCGAGTCGAGCCCACACTTATTGGATATGTGTGTGTCCCTCTCTTAGGAACGCGTACTATGGCGGCGTGAAGGTCGTCGCGACGAACATTCTCCACGTTCACGGCACGATCGACCCGTGGCATGCGCTCGGCATTACGTCGTCGACGGACCCGCAGCAGCCCGCCATTCTCATCACCGGCACTGGTGAGTATGTCCCGCCGTGCGGTCGAATCAACAGCAATAACGTCGTTTGTTTTTCTCGCCCGTACACACACACGCACACACACACACACACGCACGCACGCACACACACACACACACACACACACACACACACACACACACACACACGCGCACACACAACACATCTAATTCGCCAATCTGTTTACCTTACCCGACATGTCTCTCCCCGCAGCTCACTGCGCCAACATGCGTCTGGCGAAGGACACGGATATTCCCGCCCTCGTTGCTGCGCGCACCGCGACGTCTGCGCAGATTGTCGCCTGGCTGGCCCAGCCGTGAGAAAGAAACGAACGGCAGCCCTCTTTAGTGAGCGGCACCGGAAAGAAATATAGGCTGTACTAAGGATCAAACGATCGGAAGTGTGCATGCGCGTTGAAGTATATTCAGTAGTAGTTCACGCTACAATTTCACAGCGCGCCGCTCTGTGCCATTCTCGGCGTCCCCAGCTCAACGTCCACCATGCTTAGCGAATGCGGCATCTGAAAGCCCGAGTCCTCGCGCTCGTAAGCGGGCGCTTCAGAGGGAATGTCGTACGCTGGCGGGTTGTACGCGGGCGCCTCTGCGTTTCCGTCAGTTGCCGAATTGTTGGCCTGTTCTGCGTGCGCCTCGACGTCAAATGTGGCGGCACCGCCCTGTGGCAAATCGACATCGTCAATGACGCTGCGCTTGCAGAGGGGGCACGCGCCGCTGCGCTTCAACAGCCACTCGTCGATGCAGGCGGCATGGTACTCGTGGTTGCATGGGAGCTGCCATCGAAGTGCAGAGTGAGATTGGAAATCACAGATACCCACACACACACACACACCGCTGCACAAGCACCCGTACCGTTCGCAGAATGTCCCCCTCGGCATAATCGTCCAGACAGATCGGACACACGTCGTCGCCGCACTCCTCCGCGTTGTCCGCCTCGTCCAGCGTGTCCCTGTTTTCTTCAGACCCCACTTCGAGCACGGCCGGTCCCGCTTCAGCCGGCGCCGGTGTTTCCGCCAGTGGCGCCGCATCCGACTGGCCTTGCGAATCCTCGGAAGAGCGCCGCCGGCAGCACAGGCACCAACGAGCGCCCGTGCGACGACGTGCGAGCCTCCTGCGCCGCAACAACCGACGCCATCGTCCCTTCTCCCGGGGTGTGCGGGCCTCGGCCGCAGCAACGGCCACAGCCGCATCCGTCGTTCCCGAGTCGACGGAGGGCACCATTGGCGGCTGCTCAAGCACCGGCCGCTCCTTTTCGGCGGACGTATCCGAGTCCCCTGCAACTCCTGCGCCGTCCGGCGCACTCACGGAAGTGCGTCGGTGATAGACGCGCGTGGGCAGGCTTTCCACAAGCTCCTTTCGGAGTGCCTGCGGGGCTGTCGCCGGCGCCACGGGCCTCGGCCGTCGGTACATCATGTAGAGCACGATGCCGCCGGCGATCGTCACGGCCCCGAGCACGCCCGCGATCACATAAAAGGCAGTCGGGTCCCACGGGGCGACGGTGTCCGAACCCGCGGAGTCCGGATTCACAACCATAAGTGTCGGCGTTATCGTGGCCTGAGATGGGAGGAGAAGCGTGTGAGTTGGCTGACGACACCGTGCGCTCAACACGCGCGTGCTCCTCTCACCTGCACGCCCTGTGGCTCCACGGTGTACATGAAGACGCCGTCGCGCCGCAGCACAAAGAAGGAGGGGATCATCCCGATGGTGTCGTCCGGCATCGTGTCTGACGTCATGAACACGAGGGACGACGAGTCGTTGTTGTCGTAGATGATCGCCGCGCGCGCACCCGCGGCATACGCGTTAAACGTCTGCGACGCAGCTCCCGTCAGTTGTCGGCATCAACAAACAATCACTCGCACACGCAAGAGAGTGCTACGCTCTCTTGCGCTCGCACCTTTTGATAGAAGGGGCAGTCGCCTCGCTCAATAAGCGCAATCCACGGTCCCGTCGCCGGAACGTTGTAGAGGGGCGTGCAGCCGTTGCTCGGCGAGACGACCACCAACTGGCCACTCAGCCCCGGTGGGATAAGCCTGGGGCCGTAGATGGCGGGCGCCCCAAAGAAGCGCACAGCCTGCGTCCCTCCGATCCGGAGGTTGATGCTCACGAGCGTGGCGATATTGTCGGCAGCACACGAGGCAAAGCTCGCGACGGCAACTGCCAGCGAAAGCACAACGACAGATGGCCACCCCATGGCACTGCGGGGCCATTTCCCGCCGCGGAACGGGCGAACGGGCGACATGCCAGCGACGAAAGATTATTCCTTGGTGTTGGGGTGGGGGTGGGGGGTCACTAGCGCATGGTGGCGCCAACCGCGTGCGCAACCCCAGATCACGAAAAAAGATGAAGGGTATGAATGCAAACAGCGACGTTGAGGGAAAAAGACTACCGTCGCAGGCCGCAAGTCTGAAACTGCGACGGAGTGCGAACTACAACGCACTGAGCCGCGAAGATGCGCCACACAGCAGCTGCGCCTGCTTGTCGACGGGCCACGGAGCTTCTACGCACAAGACACAATGGACAGTGGCACGGAGAGCGTAAAAATGGGGTCGAGCACTCGTTTTTCCTTCATAGAAGTCCCTTGCGCGGCCGAAAGGGCGCGGTAGAGGGTACCGACGGCTTGATCACAATGGCGCGCTTGGTATGCGCCGAGCGTGGGTGCGGTGCGCATTCTGCGTGTGGCGTGCGTCTTTCTGTGTGCGTGTGGTGTGTGAGACCCAAAAACTTCGATGGGCAATAATGATTAAGAGCACGTACTCCCTTGCTTCTTTTAAGACGGCGGCAGAGGTCGTGTCGCACAGCGCGTAAAATTTGCGCGGCGTGAATGCAAGCCGTGTTCGAACGCAATCTAAGCCGTGTCGCAGTGCGTCCTCCGCCTGCCATGCGTGTGCGCGCAAGAGGCAGCCCGGCGCGTCCTGTCACGTGTGCGCTGTAAGCGTTTGACGTCGCCGAGCGTCTCTTCGCTGTAAAATATGCAACCGCCTACAAAAAATGTGTTTGGTGGGAGCCGGCGAAATGTTGTGATGAAGGTCCACGTTCGACTTGTTACCTGTCCAGACGGACCAGACAACACTGGCACTTTTTTAGTTCAACTGCCTTGCTTTCGAGAGCGGCGAGTGCTCCATCTTTGTGAGGCTCATAATGTCGCCGACGCTGCCGAGGATGTGCTCGGGCCGATATGCGTAGCGGTTCAACTCCTCCATCGTCGTCACGCCGCTCAGCACGAGGACGGTCGTGATGCCGCTCTCGATGCCGCCGATGATGTCCGTGTCCATGCGGTCGCCGATAATCACAGTGTCCTTCGGATCGCACCCGAGCTTGCGCATGGCCAGCCGCAGCATGAGCGGATTGGGCTTCCCTGTGTATGTCAAAACGCGAGAGTGAGCTAAACTCCGCTTACGAAACACGGGGAAAGAAACTAGCGTAACTTCAGGACAAAACTCACCGAGATAGTACGCCTTGGCGCCCGTCGCCAGCTCGATCGGCGCGACGAGGCAGCCAGTGCCGGGGTTCACGCCGTTCAGCGACTTGTCATACACGTCGACGTTGGTGCCAATAAGCTTAGCCCCGCGGCGGACGAGGTTGACCGCGAGCTGCATGCGCTCGTAATTGTAGTTGCGCGTCTCTCCAATAACCACTGCGATGCCACACACGCGCACACATAGTTAGTAGCTGGCAGAGAGAGAGAGAGACGGTTGTAAAGAAAAAGAAGAAAAGGGGTGCACGTGCGCACACAGCGAGTGGCGGCGACAGGCGTCCTTGTTCACGCTCGCCTCTCACCATAGTCCGGATCAATCTCGTTCATCGTGTAGCCGACGGCATACAGCGCCGATATGAGACCGGCCTCCCCAATCACAAACGCGGAACCGTTCGGCTTTTGGCGGGAGAGAAACTCGGCAGTGGACAGCGCGGACGTGTAGAACTGGCTGTCGTCGACGTGAATGCCCAGCCGCGCAAGCTTCGCCTGTAGCTCCTTCGGCGACCGCTCGCTGCACGACACGAGGCATGTAAGAGAAAGCGCAATGTCATTCGAGTGTGCATGTGTGGCAAGGGGGTACAATGAAGGCATATGTGCGCGCGTTGAAGCGTTCAGACTCTCCCGCAAAACGACTGCCACGTGCCTGCTGTTCGTGAGGAAGAGGAAGCGGCGGTCCCCGCGCTTGAGCCACTCGACAAACTCGATGACGCCGTTGAGGAGGTGGTTCTGGTAGTAGATAACGCCGTCCATGTCGATGATCCAGCCCTTCTTGCTTAGCAGGTCGCACGGGACGTCCTTCGGCTTCAGGCGATAGTCTGGGAACGGCGAAAACAAGGCCATTGAATTCACGGAAATTGTTCGGAGGACACGTGCGGACGACGGTGGATCGTCGCAATACACACGCCCATTACGACGTCAAAGCAAGGAGAGAAAGCGCCGCACATATACAGTGTATGGGGCTTCGACAGCAAAAGGGGTCATGTTGGCTCTGCAGAGTATTACGGTGTGTCCATCGATTCCATTTGGCGCAAGATGAATCAGATGGGCGGGCCAAAGTGGGAGCCGGTCGCAATATACGCACCGTTCTGAATGAGCGCGGCGAGAATGGACGCCGCCCTTCGCCTGTTGGCTCCCTCAAAGGCATCCGCGTACACATTCTGAAACGCAGAACAATAAAAGTAGTGGCAGAGTGAGCCTACGGCCAATAATCGAGCGGAGCACGTCTATGGTTATGGTGGGTAGGGGGACATAGCTGAAGCGAGCGAATAGAAGCAGCATCGATCGCGCGCACTGTGTGCGCGTGTGCGTGTGTGCGTGTGCCGAGCGCGCACCTCGGCCTCCTTCGTGAGGCGAGACACGGAGTCCGACTTGTTGAAGTCCTTGGCCGCCAGAATGACGGCGTACTTGTCTTTCAGAGGGGCGACGTTCGTGAGGATCTTGTCGTGCTGCGCGTCAAGGACGAAGACTCCCGTCAGCCGCCAATCCTCTGTGCGCTACCCGTCTCCTTCGTCCGTGAGACGAAACGGCAAGCGCAGACAACGCACATCACACATCAGCTGCCCACACACAGACGGAAGTGTCCGGCAAGCGCGCTGAGTACAAAAATGAGACATGCGATGCGACGAGCGACGTACCTTCCGGATAATGCGAGTGAATCCCTCGTAATTGAGAGCCCCAAACTCGTTCAGCAAGTGCATCTCGACGAACAACTCGTGAAAATTCTGCCGCAATTCCTTCTCAAGGCGCACGCGCTCCGTTTCCGTCATGTCGGCAAAGACAGCCGCCTGCACGCAACAACCAACAAGCAACCGCGCTCAACACAGACGCATGAAGGCGACATTGAGCAGGGCACGCACGCATGTCACGTCAGCAAACAACGATCCCCTCGCACCTCCGATGCGAGGCTTGTGAGTTGGTTCGTCAGTGCTTCCGACTTGTGCATGAAGAAGGCGTTCACTTTGTTGATCTCCTCGTCTAGTCGCTCGACGAACGAGCGCGAGTCGCCCGCGGCGCACGTGTCCTCGTCAGCACCTGTGTCACGCGTCAAACACATCAGCAAGTCCGTTGGCATGAATACCTCGCAGACAGCATTCACATGCAAGCCTCTCGACGCACCGAGCATGCCGGAAGTCGGGCTAATCGAACGGCGCCTCTCGCGCGAGGAGAGGAGGATCTCCTTGAGGTCGTTGAAGCTGATGTAGTTGTCGGCCCTGCATTTTGCACGAGTGAGCAAGCAGAGCATGTCGTCCTCCGTCTCTCCCACACAAATACAGCACACACACACACAGACACACACACACGCACACACACACCACACACACACACACACACACACACACACACACACACACACACACACACACACACACACACACACACACACACACACACACACACACACACACACACACACACACACACACACACGCGCGCGCGCGCGCACGTGGCCAGCGCCATTCACCCACCATGGCGCGTGTGTCTGGCTGATGAGACGGTGCGCAAACTTCATTGTGGCGCGCCGTGAAATGTGCGTGGGAAATGGGAGTGAGGGTTGGCTGTACACTGTCGCACAAAGGAAATAAGAAATACAGGAAAAAGATCGTATGCAACGCGGTCTCCTTTCAACGCGTGCCTTTTGTCGAATGCCATGTGTTGTGCGTGCAGGCAGTGTCATCCGTCCATGTGCCTCGATTCCGACCCTCCGATTGGCTGGGCAGCCGACCAATCGCACAGCACCTCCTGTACAGGCAACAGATCATGCGACCGGTACTTCCTGCTGTATGTAATCTCACTTCCTCAGCACATGCCGCGCAAACACGACGCCAGCGGCAAAGGCGAGCGACAGAGCCACGGCGGCGCCCGTCCACCCGCAGCGCTTGCGAAGGTGCGGCTCGGCCATCGGATGCGGCGCTTCGCCCGTGTGCGGTGCCCATCCGAGCGACCGCGACACGGCGGCAGTCCAGTGCGCATAGCGCTTGGCGCGGTCTGTAGTTAGAATACGAGAGGTCATCAGCACTCCGTCGATAAACGCAGGGTACGGACGAGGCCCTGGGATCGGCACCCACCGCTTTCCGTGGATTCGGAATGGAACGTCTTCCACCCGGAGCGGCTTGCAAACGTCTCGAGGTGGAAGCTGTCCGTTGCGATGCCTGCGGCAATGGCGGCGCCGAGAGCTGTCGTCTCCGCCATGGATGGGCGCACTGCCAACACACACAGTCAGTAGCTTTCAGGGCGAAAGAAAACAGAGCAGAAAAACGCACAACGAGAGAGACAGAATCGCTCGCGCAATGGCCACGCACCGACGTCGATTCCGAGCGTGTCGGCCTGCAGCTGCATGAGAAAGTCGTTGACGGTCATTCCGCCGTCCACCTTGACACGCCGAAAGGACACGCCGCAATCGAGCGCCATGGCGTCCAGGATCTGCGTTCGTTTATGATGCTGTCAGTGCACGCACATCTGGTGTTGCAACTACCACGACCACTTTGAAGCACGGCAGAGCATTGGCCTTTAAAGCGCACCTCGCGCGTCTGGAAGCACACCGCCTCGAGGGTCGCTCGGATAAGGTGCGCGCGCGTGGTGCTCTGAGTGAGACCGACAATCGTTCTGCGAACCGCAACGACGGCATAAGCACAGCGATATCCATACACAAGAGGAAGCTGGTGGTTACGCACCCCCGTGCATCGGATCGCCAGTGCGGCGCGAACAGGCCGGTGAACGCGGGCACAAAGTACACGCCGGCAGTGTTGGGAACCGACGAGGCGATCGTAGCTGTCGGTATCAAACAGCCGTTAGCGCAACAACACACATGGTTTGCACGCGCGTGCACGTGACCTTTGCGCACACTCACCCAAGTCGCGCGAGTTTTCAAAGAGGCCGAGGTTCGCCCGCAGCCAATTGACGGCGAGACCCGCCATGGCAACCGACCCCTGCGACACAGACGAATATGCGAACTCAAATAATTAGTGAACGAAGGAGGGGAAGTGTTGCGCAGTAGTTTGACCACAAAGCGCCGCAAGACAGTGTGGAGAGGTGACGTACTTCGAGAGCGTAGCACGCCGGGGCGTTGGGTCCCAATTGATACGCGACCGTCGTCAGGAGGTTGTGGCGCGAGAGGACGGGCGTCTCGCCAGTATTGTACAACAGGAAGCAGCCAGAACCGTAGCTGCCGAGACAATGAAACCAATAAGCATCCTACTCCAAGTGTGGCGTGCGTGCGAGTGTGTGCGTGTGGCGTGCGTGCGTGTGTGTGCGTGTGTGCGCGCCCTGTGTTACTGTGTCTGCGCAACTCACGTGTTCTTGGCATCTCCCTTATGGAAGCAGAGCTGGCCGACCAGCGCCGCCTGCTGGTCCCCAAGACACTACGGCAGGCAACGACATCATCAGTGAGAGGTGAACTGCAGACAACAGAGCGCGACAGACTTCTGCACGAAGAGTAAACGAAAGCTCTCAAGCACGCACGCACCCCGGCAATCGGGAGCCCGCTGAGCGCCGTTATCGCAAATCGGCCGTAAATCTCCGCCGAGCTGCATATCTTGGGCAGAATGGTATGGGGCACACCAAAGAACCTGCGATGCCCGACCAGATTAGTGGTCAGCGCCAGAACATGCGCGCACAACTTTGCGGATGAACAAGTCAGGCATAAAGCGATGACATCGCAGAAAACAGAACAGGCAGCTTCGAGAGGTCGAGGAATGCCTCTCTACACATTTAAAACCACAGACACGCGTGGCTGGTGGACGGTGCGCCAGAGAGCACCTGACGGCGCTGACAGAAGCACATGCGGAGTGACACGCTGCAACTGCATTCGCGTCATTTGGCGGGTACACACCGGCACAGCTCGCGGTCCCACTCGAGCGTCTTGAGATCCATCAGCAGAGTGCGGCTCGCGTTCGTCACGTCCGTAACGTGAACCCCTCCCTTGACGCCGCCCGTGAGATTCTGCAGACGACAGAATTGGGTAAGACACGCGCATGCATTCACTCACACACGGCGCGCGTACACACACGCACACAAAGACACACACACGCACACCATGCAAACGCGGCTTTCAGAACAGGCGTCGTGTTTCAGCATCACCCACCCAGATGAGCCACGTGTCGATGGTGCCAAAGAGGGCGCGCCCGTCTGCGCACGCGTCCTTCACAGCGGGGACGTTCTGAATGAGCCAGCGAACCTTCACTGCGCTGAAGTACGTCTTGATCGGCAGGCCGCAGCGATCCTGCGATGGTGCATGCGTGCATGCGTTGAGTGCGCGCGTGTAAAATCAATTAGAATCGGACGTCTTGGATCGGGAAAGTCTATGCACAGATAATCGCACCCACAACACGCACGCGTTGAGCAACAATGAGAACGGCGCACCGACCTGGAAGTGATAGGGGTTCTTCTTCGGAACGCGCTCCACGAGTTCGTCGACGATGTCAGCCGTGCGCGCATCGTGCCACACTGCCCCGCGCATGCACGCACGCACGAAACGAATTCAGAACTGGCAGCAATACACACACTCGCACAACTAAGGCATCAGACTTCACTCTTGCATTGATTGCTAATCGCCTGTAAGCATCGCCACCGACTAGGGAGGGCCGAGTGTGTCCCTCTTGCCGCAGGTCTTGGGGACCAGCAGGCGCAATATAGTTCAGAAAGTCATATGCCTTCCTTTGCGCAGTAGCTGGACCCACCTATCGCGCGGTGCAAGGGCCGCCCCGTCGTCTTGTCCCATACGACAGAGGTCTCACGCTGGTTCGTGATGCCGACACCTACGCACACACACAACTTGGATGTCAAACTCGAGTAACATGAAGGCTTAGCGTGCCCAACCCACTCTTCAGCCCGGTGAGGTCGATGCCCTCGCGCTTGCACTTCGCGACAACAGCGTCGACACACTCGACAACCTGGCGCAGAATGTCCTCGGCGTCATGCTCGCACCACCTGCGCGAGCGGAGACACACACGCACACGCACACGCACTGGCAAGTCAGCTGTGCGCCACATTCAACTGCGAGGAGTACAGTTCGCAACTGACCCAGTGTTGGGGTTAAACTGCGGATTCTCGACTTGATGGGATGCGACGACAGCGCCCGTCACGGCGTCAAACACCTGCACACAGCTCTGTCAGCATGCGTCGCACGCAAACCGCACGAAGTACTTGACTGCATCTACGTCACATCCACCACAGCATCAACAGACAACAACACGCGGAGAGTCATGCGACAACGCACGGGAGAGGGACTTACCAGGAAGCGCGTGCTGGACGTCCCCTGGTCGATGGCCGCGATGAGACCGGTGACGTTCTTCGCCATATTGACTCACTGCAGGGTTTTGAGCGTAGAGGAGTGTGGAAATCAGTTGGATGCGCCTGTGTGAAGTACGCTTTGGAATCAAGTGACTCGCCGTGCAAAGTCAACTAGAAACAAAGTTACGCAGTGAACGCATCAGGTGGATGGATGCAAGGCAATTGTTAGAAGTAGATGCGCCTTTGACCGCCGACAGAGACGCCATGGCGCACCTTCGAATGACCTCCCTTGTACGCTCGTCCGCAGGAGACCCCTCTCACGCCCTCGCTCTTGTGCCTATGTTGACGTGCTGGGGTCCGGCGATGAAGCAAGACGCTTCTGTCAAGTGTCACGTGCCATTACGGTGACGACGCTGATGCAAAACAAAACCTGACGGCTGCCATCAAATTCTCGAAAATCGCAAGTCGATTTCGGAACGGCCTAAAGGCCACTGCCGTAGCGGAAAATGGCGGGGGCGGCCGCGCTTAACGACGTCGGTAGAGCCCATGCCCGCATCGACGAACTCGAACGTCTGCTGCTGGAACGCAGCAGCCAGTTGGAGCAACTGCGACTGCACGTCGGCGTCCAGGAACGCCTCATCAGCGCCTTGCAGAAGTACGCTGAGGTCAACGACGGGCGACTCGGGGGCAACGACGACAGAGTCCGGCAGCTCGAAGCCCGCGTCGCGTCGCTGGAAGAGATTATCGGCAGACTTGTCGAATCGCAGGGCACGTTCGAGCGATGCAGCGCCTCTTACGTCCAAGAACTTGAGCGCCTGCGAAGGCCGTCGCGCGACGCCGAAGACCCGCCGTCGACCGGGAGGGCTGCCGGTGCCATTGCGGCTGTGTCATCCAACAACACAGTGTTGGGGGAATCTGCAGTGACGACAGGTTCGCCCCGCCCGGCCACCGAAATTCGACCGAAGAAGCGCACCCTGCTCGCCACCGACGACGCGCCTTCCGGCCCAGTGGCGAAGAGGGTGCGTTTTCAGCCGGGCACATTCGCCGCTGCGGGGCCTTCTGCCCGTTGCGTAGAGCTATCCGCCGACGTGTCGAGCGAGGCGGAGGAGGAGCGCGCTGTTCATCGACGTCACGAAGGTGCCGCGCGAGACAGTCACCGCGGCGTCCACAGATGCCGCAGTTTCCTTAGCCGTCGCACGCGATCCCGCGGGGGTACCAAGCCGTCCATCGCGCTCGCATCGGGCTTGCCGGACATGGCGCTGTTGCGGCTGGATCCCCCTGGCGTTGCGGGCCTGCGCGAGCTCATCGACAACAGCAGCCTCGCGCGACTCTATCAGACTTTCGCGACCCTGCAGAGTCTCAAGCTTTTCAACGGGAGGGGGACGGTCGTCGACGTCCCGAGGGACAACCGGGACCCGACCGTGCTGCTCCCTCTCAACCACGTGTTCCCCCGCATCGAGAAGCTCGACGAAATGAAGGCCGACGGCGCCGCCGAGAAGGGTCAGGGCGTGCGCGTCGGCGAGCAGACCTGGTCGATGGAGTACTTTGAAGCGTGCATGGAGCTGCAGATGGCGTTTCGCAACGCCGAGGTGCTGCTGCACAGGCTGCCCGACCTGTGCGAGCAGCTCGAGCTGCCGGCTTCCTTCGTGCACGACCTGGTCAACCGCGACCGCAACGAGATGCTCTCGGAAACACTGACTGTGGGCGATGTGCTCAGCGCAATCGAGGGGTCGCACTTGACGGACGCTTTTGTGGACGCGGTCGTCGCCGAGTTCAACAGCCACTGGTGCCGCCAAGTGAGCATCAGGGACTTTGAGGAAACGAAGCTTGCTGTCGCCCCTGCTGTCAACGATGTCGGCACCCGCGAACTCCGAGCGTTCGTTGCGTACGGTTTCGAAAGACCGGTCCTGGTACGGACAATCGCGGTGAACGAAAGTGACGTTTGGACTATCATGAGGAAACGTGAAAATGGCGTCGTCGAATGCGCGAGCCCGTTGACGCTTGCGCAGATCGGCGCGCTGTTGGGGCCTGGGACACCGCTTGTTGTAACGCCCGGCACTGGCAACTTCTTCGATTGTGCTGAGCAGGCGCGCTTGTGGTGCTCCAAAGACTTGAAGGTTGAGACAACGCTCAAGGGCCTCCTCCGCGTGTTCCGTAGCTCGCCGAGCTGACGTACGAAGGATCAACGGTGATGATATTCTGAGTACAGAATCTTACTGTCGTTTTCGCGTGCGGCGAAGCGTATTTGGTTGCTGCGCTTTTTCGTGTAGGAGTTAGGAATCTTGAATGTGCGCAGAAGGATTCCGCTCCGTCTCGGCCGGCCTGAGATCCGGCCACTCACATCCACAGAATGAACGGCAAACGGCGAGTGGCAAACGGCTCGACCGGAGTCCATGCACGAATAATTGTTCGCCACCTGCGCCACTTAGCACGCACGTTCGTCTTGTTGGCAGAATGCCCGATAGGACTGTCCATACTCCGGCACTGCCACACCTGCGGCAACGCGGCGGCACTTTTTGTATGTAATTGCGCATTCATTTTCGCTCTCTTCATTGAACCCCTTTCGCTTGAGCTCGTCCTTCTTCTCCTCGAGCCACTTCTTCGCACGCCAATCGCCCTCGTCCACGGCCGCACTCCGAACCAACGCGACCCCCCGCGCCTCGTCACGTATCTCTCTAACTGAGCGATGTATGCGGCCCGTCGCAGCATTCGCCGATTCGTCAAAGTGGCACTTCAAAGCCCTTGTAGAAAATCTGACCGAGTCCAAGCATCGCCGCAAAGTGGCCCATCGCAATTGCCCTCTCCCACTGCGCAACACCCTCCGGCGCACCAAGGACCCATGCCAGCACGCGCCCACAAAGTACATCGCCGCCGCATAACCAGCATCCGCAGAAGAGACAGAGAGCGAACACGCCTTCGCCTGGTTCGCGATTCAAACGCCATAATAGCGTTTCTCAAACGCACGCCCGGGGTCGCGCTCAATGCCAGCGCGAAGAAGGAGAGGCACATTCTTACTCGCAGCAGCTTGGTGCAGCTCCGCATCGCACGTCGAGCCGCCCCATTGACACCTATTGAGCACAAAAAGGTACAGGTGGGCGCGCCTTCTGCTCTTTCGTCGCACGTTTGTCCGCGAGCGCCTCGTTGAAGAGTCCGCGCGCGTTTGAAAATCAAACGGAACAAAGTGAAACGCCCTGAGCGCGCACTCGAAGGGGCGCAGCACGATTTTGCCCGCGGGAATGCGCGAATTCACTTCCTCGCGAAACGAGGCGTCCTCGAGGTACTTGCAAGCGCACGGTGACGACAGGCGGTACACGCGCGAAGGAGGTGAAAGAGACCGCACGTCTTGGCCATTCTCGCCATTCGTCAGATAGGGCAGCACGTGGACAATCAACTCCGACGGGAGCGTGTCGAGGGGTGGAGCGCGTTTTGCCAGCAGTGGGCCTTTTTGCCAGCAGTCACGTGATCGATTTTTTTTGCCAGCAGTAGCCGCTTTTTGCCAGCAGTAGCCCGTCTTTTGCCAGCAGAAGGCCCAATTTGCCAGCAGTAGTGTTACAAGCGCCCAGAAACGCCAAAATTTTTTGCCAGCAGTCACGTGCGGCAACGTGACGCTGTTTTTTGCCAGCACAAGGCCGCTTTTTGCCAGCAGTAGGGTGCTTCTGCTGG
>CALSCQ010002675.1:10000-26401 GCA_943704525.1 Pigoraptor vietnamica | reverse complement strand
TGTGTGTGTGTGTGTGTGTGTGTGTGTGTGTGTGTGTGTGTGTGTGTGTGTGTGTGTGTGTGTGTGTGTGTGTGTGTGTGTGTGTGTGTGTGTGTGTGTGTGTGTGTGTGTGTGTATGTGTGCGTGCGTGTACCTTCGTGTTTATACGTGGGCGTGATCTGCGCTTACTGGGGATATGTTGGAAATTGGCACATGCATTGTGTCCGCACACACACATCGCTGACGTTTGCGTGTGAATGCACTGCAGCACTCGCGCAATCCTATCGGCAATGTACCGCTGGCGTGGTACAACGATTACCCGCACATTGGATATGACCTCGACGGGAAGAAGGTGCGTCGCCGATGCATGGTCTCGTGACTCGTGTTCTCGCGACGTGCGCTTGTCGCCCGTTTTGTGTACGGTGTGCGATACATTGAGGCGTCTCTCCGCTCGTTCGTATTCTCGGGATCCAGCTATTTTTCTGCCGGTAACCCACCCACCCACCCACCCACACACACACACACACACACACACACACGCGCACACACCCACCCACCCACACACACACACGATGTCTCACGCGATCCCCACGGCACCCCCCAGATAATGCGGCCTGCGAAAGGGGACGAATTGGACACGTTTCTCCGCAAGATGGACGACCCGGACTACTGGCGCACCGTCGAGGACAAGCTGACGGGCGAGGACGTCGTGCTCGACGACAAGGACCTCGAGCTCATCAGCAGACTGCAGCGGGGAGAGGTACGATTGGGTGGCAGTGATGCAGTGCGATGCTGCGTGTGCGTGCGTGCGCGTGCGTGCGCGTGTGTGCGTGTGGGCGTGCGTGATTGCATGCATTGTTGTTGTGAGGCACGGAAGTGGTTTGCGTTTACTCTGCCATCGGCACGCACATGGTCTCTGCTCTGCCCTCCTCCCATCAGTTCGTCATGAATGCGCCGATTTTGCCACTTCGCACGTCACACACTCTCTTAGTCGCCAGCACTAACTCTCCGCCCGCTCTCTCCAACCGCCGCTACAGTTCCCCGAGGGCCATTACAACCCTTACGAGGACTCTGTCGACTTCTTCACGCACGAGAAGATGATCCACCCTCTCTCGAACGCTCCCGAACCCAAGCGCCGCTTTACGCCGTCCAAGTGGGAGCACCAGCGCGTCATGAAAATCGTCCGCGCAATCAAGGCCGGCCTCATCACGCCGAAGACGAAGCAGGAGAAGCCCGAGTTTTACGCGCTCTGGGACGACGCGAACGACACGCCGCTCGCAGACCACCCCATGCACATGCCCGCGCCGAAAATGCGCCTGCCCGGCCACGACGAGAGCTACAACCCGCCCGCCGAGTATCTGCCCACGAAGGAGGAGGCGGAGGCGTGGAAGAAGGCGCACCCGGACGACCGCGAAAAGAACTATCTCCCGACAAAGTACTCGAGCCTGCGGTCCGTTCCCGGGTACGCGCGGTTTGTGCAGGAGCGGTTCGAGCGGTGTCTCGACCTCTATCTTTGCCCCCGCATGAAGAAGACGCGGATGCACGTGGACCCGGAGTCGCTCATTCCGAAGCTGCCGAAGGCGGAGGACCTGCGGCCGTTTCCCACTCGGCTCGCGTTCACGTACGAGGGACACACGGGCAAAGTGCGCTGCCTCTCGCCCGACCCGACCGGCCAGTGGCTTGCGACGGGCTCCGACGACTGCACTGTTCGGTACTGGGAAGTGGCGACCGGTCGCTGCCTCGGAACGCTCGAGCTGGGCGCCGTCCCGCACGCGTGAGTGTTGGCTTGTTTCTCGACTGTTGCGTGTGTTCTCCTCACCAGACGATGCATGGCTGTTTGCCTTTCAAACGCGATTTTCCATCGCCTATGCTTGGGCTTATCACCACTGCTTGGGCTTTTCGCACCTTTGCTTCTCCTCTATTTGTCGTTGTTTGCTGCCACACACAAAACTGCGCTCATCGTGCTCCGTTGTCTCTGCAGCGTGGCGTGGAACCCGAACCCGGTCGCTTCAATCGTTGCCATCGCCATTGGCACGCGTGTCCTGCTGCACAACCCGCCGTCAAATCGTCGCGAAGCCGCCTCCGCGGTGGACGCGCTCATCAAGGCGGGCGGTTCGGCCGCCGCGCCAGAGTCGGAGGGCAAGGCACCGCCGGCCACGTGGGACGCACCCTCGGAGAAGGAGAGTGCGCGCGGAGTGCGTCTCGTGATTACGCATGGCAAGGAAGTGCGGCAGGTCACGTGGCACCACAAGGGGGACTATGTGGCGACGGTGCAGCCGGACGCGACGTCGACGGCGGTGCTCATTCACCAGGTGAGCCGGCGACGCACGCAGGCGCCGTTCAAGAAGAGCAAGGGCCTCGTGCAGCGCGTGCAGTTCCACCCGTCCAAGCCCTTCTTCTTTGTTGCGGTGAGTGGGCGATCGTTTGCATCACTTACATGCAAGACAGTGCTTTGTGCTCGCTGCATGCGTGTGCTGTGCATGCGCGCATGCGCCCGCGGCGTGAACATTTTACTGAACGACCTCCACCCTTGCCACCCGCAGACCCAGCGGTACGTGCGCGTGTACAACCTCGCCAAGCAAGAGCTCACGAAGAAGCTCGTGTCTGGCGTGAAGTGGATTTCGTCGCTCGACGTGCATCCTGGCGGCGACAACATCATCGTGGGCAGCTACGACAAGCGGCTGTGCTGGTTCGACATGGACCTTTCGTCGACGCCGTACAAGACGCTGCGGTAAGGGCGCGTGCTGGAACGGCACTTTTCGAAAACACACGCTGCGCTGGCTGCCCTCTTCCCTGCGCGTACGGCCTTCCGACGTTGTACTGTGACGCTGGGTTGCTCGCGATTTGTTGCGGGGGGTATCCGAGTTGATAGAAGGCATGAGCACCCGCGACGCCCTCTCATTCTGTTTGCGCACTCATTTGCAGCTACCACAAGCTTGCGCTGCGACAGGTGTGCTACCACCGGCGGTACCCCCTGTTTGCGTCGTGCAGCGACGACGGCAACATACACATATTCCACGGAATGGTCTATGCGGATCTCATGCAGAACCCGCTCATTGTCCCAGTCAAGATACTCTCGGGACACGAGTCTGTCGACGGGCTCGGTGCGTGGCAGAACACGCGTGTTCGTGCTTCATTCCGTCCGCAATGCGTTGTCCGTGCTGTTGCGTAGTTGTCCATTGCTGACTTCGCGTATGTTGCGCTGTCCAGGTGTTCTCGATTGCCAGTTCCACCCGACACAGCCGTGGCTGTTCAGCGCGGGCGCTGACGGAACGGTTCGGCTGTACTCGTAGGAGAGCGCCTGTTGAAAATGAAGAGGCCCTTAAAAGTGCCCACTTGTTCCCTCTTCTTGTCTCTGTGCGGCCCCACGCAGTTGCTGACGCACACGGTGGCTACGAGGGAGGACAGTGCGCGGGTGCGTGAAGAATGACGAGGAAGTGCCATGCATGCCTCTGAAAAACGGCGACACAAACAAGAGAGCCGGAATCAAGGGAGAGTGGGGCGTTCGCTTTCGCAAATGGACGCGCGCAAGCGCAAACTTCATTTTCTGTCGCAGTTGTTTCGGTTGTGCTCTTTCGGTCGTTTTTACATGGTGAGCTCCTGCACGGTCGATAACAAAGCGCGCGAGTGAGAAGGAGAGCACACATCGTGCAAAGACATTGCGGGACTGCCCAAATCGAAAACGGATCAAGGGACTCAGCCGAACGACCCACGCGTAAAATGGGTGCGCCCGACGCCAAACAAATATCACCAAAACGCATTTCGTCCATAATAAACGACCACACGCGCTGTCCATCGCACACGCACAACAACATATCCATCATACACACACAGGCGCACAAACGACACACGCGGGTACACACGCACATCCATCCACACTGAGGCACAAACGACCGACGCAACCACACAACGGACAGAGCCGGCACGCGACCGACAGACTGAACCGACAGACGCACAGGCGGACCCACCATGATGGCGTTGACAATATCGCCCTTGTTGTTCTTGAGCGCCTTGACGGCCTTGGCGCGCGACACGTTCGCCTGTGCCATGACAAGGTCAATGTCCTTGGCCTCCACGCCAGTCTCGTCCACCTCGCCCTCGTCCTCCGCAGAGCTGGCGGCGGCAGCGGGCTTCTCGGCGGCAGCGGCGGCCGGCGCTTGCTGGGATGCGTGAAAGCAAGGAGTGTTCGTCAGGCCCACGCACGCGATTGGCGACATGAAACAAAAGTATAGGTCGAAAAGGTTGCGATTCACAAACACTCGAACAACACAAACCGCGCAGTTTCGTGTAGACTACACGACGAAGCAAACTTTCCCCATACGACTTTTGGAGAGAGCACAGCGAAGCACACACATAAAAGCACATGTGCGACGACGCACCTGGAACTGCTGCGCAGCCTGCTGCGCGGCGCGGGCGCTGAGGTCCTCAACCTTGGCCTCGCCGAAGACAATGTACGTCTCCGAGTTGGGGCTCTTGTACACGTCGGGCTTGACGATCGAAAAGACGACCTAATGACGAGCGAGACGGGAATTCAGAACAGGTGGATGGGGTGTGGCGTGCGCCGACAACAACGCAACGGAGAGAAAAGAGAAGGGTGGTGCTTTTTAGGGTGTGCGTGTGTGTGTTTGGGGGGGGGGGACACGAACGTAACACGGCGGCATTGTTGCGGAGACACAGCGTGCAAGACGGTCAACGTTACCACCACGCTATAAGCACAAGCACCGCAATCACATGCGCAATTGGGTTGGGCGAGTACAACACCGAGCCATGGCCTTTGCACAAAAGAGACACACTGCAAGCCACAGGGTGCTCGTCGCACGCAGATGGTTCCCCAGCGCCACAAATGAAGGAGCACCCACGTTCTTCGCCTTGCGGATCGTCACCCGGCTAATGCCAGGGACGACCTTGAGGCCGAGCTTGGCGATCGCCTTGCGCGCCTTCTTCTCGTTGCGGCTGATCTTCTTGCCCTCCTCCTGCGACGCACGCAACGCCACCGCAGTAAGCAACAGTGCTCCATCCAACTCTTCGGAGGGCGGATAACACGAACAATACGTAACACGAACAATACATACACAGCGAACGCAGCGCACACTGCAATACATACAAACGCAAACGCAGCACACTCCTGCCGCAACAAAGCTCCAACTCATTCCACTCGACAACATTAGCAATACAATGGCAAATCTTTCGCCGATGTAGTCCGTCACTCCCTCAGACGCAACACGCACCGTGACCAACTCCTCGCCGCCCTCCTCGTCGTCGCTGTCGGGCGCGTTCTCGTCCACCTTCTCAATGGTGACGTCGGCCGGCTTCTCCTCCGTCGTGGTCGCCATTTTTTGCTAAACCATGCAGAACAGCGCGCACACGGCAATGAGTTGCATGTAATCCTAAAGTGCCGTTAACGTGGAGAATGACACGGGGCATACGTAATCACGTAACAACAACAAAAACAGCTTCGAGCTTCGCAATACGCAAAACGCCGGGGCAGTTTGAACAAAGGTCTCAGAGAACTCGAAGCCCTCTCACTGTACGCACACCTTCTCGAGCGATTACAAACGACATTCACTCCATCGACATTTGAAAATAACACACTTTCTTCAACGCACACCTACCGAGAATTGGCTTTGCGAGAGAAGCAAAGGCCGTATCGGACAGTAGAAAGAGGGAGAGGACGTGCGGGAGAGTGCTGTCTCCTTATAGGCCGCGGATGGGGACGGATGGATGCGCGCAGAGGGTTGCGAGAGAGCGCGAAAGTGGACGATGCAACCCAAACGCCGCTACTCTGACGCATGCGCTGGCTGTTTCGGCACAGAATGATCACGTGATATCAAATTCGCCGAGATCTCGGTTATTGACAGGCGACATAGGGTGGGGGTTAGAATAGCACCGTGCTTTGTCGACGGACGGGGTCTACAGGCAACGACATACAAAGCCAATGGAGCACACACATGCACACATGCGCAGATACACACAAGGACGCAACTTGCGCAACAACTATTCTTGAAAGCCGACGGATGTAGCAATGAGGTAATCAGCCGCCATCAGCTTCGTGGAATCAGTGGGCTTATTGTTATGTGCGGCACGCCGCACGCAACGTATGTACACCGACGACGCACGCAAGCGGCAAGATAATGACAACGCTACGCACACGCGTCTCCAAGCATATTTGAACGAACTCACTTAAGCGCTCGCTACAATATACAAAAACCGACGAACGCTGCAATATATACACCCCTGACGCGCATTCGAAGGAGCATGTCGTTACCGCTCGCCCTTGCATTCCCAGCGTGGAGGCATAACGGCGGTAAAAGACTGTGGGTACAAACAGAGCCGATGTCGTCGTAAAGCCGTTTCAAACGACGTATCCCCTCGGGCTCCACGTGATGGCCCAGCGCACAATCAGTGTCGCCGGAAGGTGCTCGAGCGTGTTGACGAGAGACGACTTGCGTCGCGGGGCTTTAGCGCTCGAGTCTTTCATGGCAGCGAGATTCACAACGATCTCTGCTTGGACGATTGTTTTTTGTCGCGGAAAGGTCTCGCTGATTGGACACGCTTGTTCGCGGTACACGGCCCACAATTTTCTTTCGAGCGTACGTACGAGTCGTCAGAGCTCGCGTCGAACGCAGGAAATAGACGAGACGAAAGAGCGACTTCTCTGATTAGCTTGCTTGTGTTGCTTTGTGTTCAAGTTACGGGTGTGGTTGACGGGCACATTTCGCATCCACGTCACAGCGAACGGGTCCTAACCTCCACCTTGCCCAGGACAGCTAGTGCGTCTCCTCCCTAACCCTCACATAGCGTTAAACCGGCGCTTGCACTCGTGGAACCTGCCTAATGCGGCAGTTGTTAGGGAGGGCGTGGCCTGACATGTCCGGACAACGAATATGTCTATTTATGGATCCAAATACATCGCGTCATATGTACGTCATTTGTGTTGGCGGGAACCAACCTTTGAATCGTGAAGACAAGGAAGTCAGTTCGTTCGCACATCTCTCTCTGCGTGCATTCGTACCAAACTGGGTGCGTGTGCGTGTGCAGCGCATGGTATTTTGACGCGGCATTGCGTACCTTTGTGAGGAGGTGTAAGATTTGCGGCATCGCGTTCAGATTTGCGCAGCGTGTCGCGGTGTAACTCGACTCTCTGTGCGGAGGGAGGAAATGTGCGACAGGTAGCACCACTGGTGAGTACTTTACGACAGGGTCTCCTCGTTCTGAACGTCCTCGCTCCCTCTGTCACAGTTCTCTTGGCCGTCTTGTTGTTTGCGAACCCCACTGTCCTCGCACCCTCTGTGTAAAATTCTCTTGGCCGCCTTGTGTGAATTACACTGTCCTCGCACCCTTTGCGACAATTCTCTTGGCCGCCTTGTCCATTTGCGCATCACTCTGACGCGGCCTGCGTTTATCACAGCTGGTTTTTCGCAATGGGCGACGCCACCAAGCAGCAGACGCTGCACTCGTGGTGGCGCCCGGACCCAAAACCTTCCCCCGCCCCCACAGCCGCGCCGAGAGCACCCGGCGACGAATCTCGCCCAGTGCGCAACCCCTTTCGCCCTTCGAATGGCGCGAAAGCGGACCCCCCGCACGCTCAAAAGCGCCCCGCCGACCCCCCTGTTCGCGCCACGGCTCCGAACCCTCCTGAGCCGCGTGTGACCGCACCGGTGCAACGGACTGCGAAGGCCGACTACGAGGTGGATGACGACGACGTGCTTGCGGCCGCTGCAATGGCACTGGAGGGTGAAATTGAGATGGACGCCCGCGAGAATGCGCCGCCGGCAATCCCCGCAGCAGCGCCCGCCCTCTCGGCCGCACAGCGCGAGTCGGAGCCGCGCGCGCGCGGCAATCCCTACAAAAATCCGTACAAAGGGTCGTCGCAGATTGATGCATTTACGGGCGGCACTAGCCACGCCCACAGTGGGACGGGGTCGGTTGCCGGAGGGCCACACGGACGCACTGGCGGCAAGGCAGCTTCGGTCGGCGGTGCGTCGTCCGCTCACAGCGGCAGCGCACACTCGCAGGCAAAGTCGGGTTCTTTCTTTGGGGACATGCAGGGGGCGAAGACGGGGAAGTCGACGACCGCGGAAAACAAGGCGTCTGCGCGCTCCGGCAGTGCGCAGTCGCAGGCGCGGCAAGGAGACTCGGAGGGACAAGACGTCAAGCCTTCGAAGCGCGGAAAGGGCGACGAGGGCGGGCGTGGCGCGTCCGTGCGCTGCGTGTCTGTTGCGTGCGAGGGCGGGTATCTCGACAACGCCACGCGCGCGTCGCTGGGCCTCCCCACCTACGACGAGGCGACGGTGGGCGACTGGATATACCCGACGAACTATCCCGTGCGCGATTACCAGCTGAACATTGTGCGGAGGGCGCTCTTTAAGAACACGCTCGTGACGCTCCCCACGGGCCTCGGCAAGACGTTCATCGCGGCCGTCGTCATGTACAATTTTTACCGGTGGTTTCCCGACGGAAAGATCGTCTTCCTCGCACCGACTAAGCCGCTCGTCGCGCAGCAGATTGACGCGTGCGTGAACGTCATGGCCATTCCGCGGTCCGTCACCGCCGAGATGACGGGCACGAAGACGCCCTCGCTCCGCTCCGAGATATGGGAGTCAAAGCGCGTGTTCTTCCTCACGCCCCAGGTGGTCCAGAACGACCTCAACCGCGGCACGTGCCCGGCCAAGCGGATCGTGTGCGTGGTCGTCGACGAGGCGCACAAGGCCCTCGGAAACCACGCGTACTGCGCCGTCGTCAACGAGCTCGCGCAGCAGGGCTCCCGGTTCCGGGTGCTTGCCCTCAGCGCGACGCCGGGTGACGTGGTCCAGACGGTGCAGGAGGTGCTGAGCAACCTCATGATCTCGGCGATCGAGCTGCGCGGCGAGGACGCGCTCGACATTCGGCCGTACGTGCACGGGCGCAAGCTCGAGGTCGTGACGGTCCCCTTGGGGGAGCGCGTTCTCGTGGCGAAGAAGGCGCTCGCGGGCGTGCTGTCGGGGATACTCGGCCGCCTCTGCAACGCCAAGGCATTCTACGAGCGCGACCCGGAGAAGGCGCACCGCTTTGCGCTCCTCAAACAGCGCGAAAAGTACCGCGCGAACCCGCCGGACGGCGGCCGTTATATCGGGCAGGTGGAAGGGGACTTTGCGGTGGCGATATCCCTCGCGCACTCGTTCGAGCTGTTGCAGCAGCACGGCCTTGCCAGCTTCTTCCAGCAAGTGCGTCCCATTGTACAGGGAAAGAAGGAGGGCTCCGGTCGCGCGCGCAGCGAGCTCACGCGATGCGCCGAGTTCATGGAGGTCTATCGGGCGCTGGAAGCAGAATACGGCGGGGGTGATGCTGGGGGCGCGGGGATGGATGCGAAGGGGGAGGCGAAGAGCGAGCCGGACGCTGAAGGCCCTGCGGAAGGAGGCGCCGTGAACGCAAGCCACCCGAAGGTGCAGAAGCTGCTGGACATTGTCCTCGAGCACTTTGTGTTGGCGGCGGATCGGGGAGAGGGCGAGTCGACACGCGTCATGGTGTTTTCGCAGTACCGCGACAGCGTGCACGAGATTGTTGGCGTGCTCGCGCAGCACCGTCCTCTCATTCGTCCCATGGCATTTGTCGGGCAGTCCAGCCGCGGCTCGAAGGGGCTCACGCAGAAGGAGCAGATGGAAGTCGTGCGCCAGTTTCGCGCGGGCGGCCACAACACGCTCGTCGCGACGTGCGTCGGCGAGGAAGGGCTCGACATTGGCGATGTGGACCTCATCGTGTGCTTTGACGCGCAGACGTCCGCGGTGCGTCTCGTGCAGCGCATGGGCCGAACGGGCCGCAAGCGGGACGGCCGCATCGTGATGCTTGTCGCCGAGGGGAAGGAGGAGCGGCTCTACAAGAAGGGGCAGTCGACGCGAAAGTCGATTCACAACGCCATCCTGTCCGGACAGGGAACGTTCACGCTCTGCGCCGACCACCCCGTCCTGCCCGAGGGTTGCAAGCCCGAAATGCGCATGGAGGAAATGGCGCCGCCGCCCGCGGAAACGCCCCTCGCGGACAGACGGCGGAAGACAAGCGCGGGAAATGGGAAGGCGTCCGCCTACTCGCGCCGATCGAAGGGGAAGCAGAGGGCGGAGGGGGGCGCAGGGGAGCATTCCGGCCCGTTTTCGTTCTCGGAGGAGCGGGGGCGCGGGGACGGGAGCGACGGCTTTCTCACGGCTGACGAGCACGCCTACTACCTTGCGAAGTACGCCATCGACGGCGGACTGGGTCCCTACGAGGGGTGGCGCTGCGATCTCTCGACGGTGGCGTCGTGGCAGTCGGTGCCGATGCCCGTACGCGTGGCCTCGCACTCGATCGGGTCACGTGCGCTCATCGAGGCGTGCAGGATGGCGGAGGACGCGGAGATGTCGGGGCGCGTGTGCGCGTCGTATGAGGCGGAAATGTCCGCCCATTTGGACCCGCGCGACGTCATGCAACACCCAAGCGAGCAAGCCCTACTGCAGGAGGCTCGCCGGGAACGCGCCGCTTCTCCCCGTCCCGTTGAGATTAGCGACGATGAGGACTTTGCGAGACGCGCGACGGCGAGGGAGCGGTCGTCTCGCCGCTCCCCGATCAAGCCCGTGGTGTTCGACGACAGCGCGTTTGTGGCGGAGGCTTCGGACGATGAACTGGAGAGGGATTGGATGAAGCCGACGGCAGCGGCGAACAAGGTAAGCGCGCGGGCGGACGTGCATACGCGACAGCCCGTGCCGTCCGGCGCTGCTCGCAACGCACCGCGTGACAGTGCACCGGCGCACACGAAGGCTTCGGTGCCGAAGACTGTAGCGGGCAACTTTGGGGAGCGAACGCGGCCCGTGGAATTCGACACGGGTGCGTTTTTGTCTATGCATTTGTGTGATTCTGTGCTTGAGTGTTTGTGTGTTTGTGCGTTTGCGTGTGTGAGCTGCCTATTCGCATTAGCGCCAATTGACGCTTGAAAGGGGTTGTGAGTGAGATTAATTGGAAGGCGCTGTGTTCATACAGACTTCCATATGGGCAACGCAATAATCGACGTCGATGCTCCCGCGGAGACGCCTGCCTCGCAGCCCACGGAAAGTGAGTCCTATGTGCCTCCGCACATATACACTCGCACACGCATTGCACGCTGCGTTCACTCGCGAGCTGTTACTAACGCCTCGTTTGCCTTCTGGACCCACGAGCAGCCGCAGAGAACCCGTGGCTCGCCCGCTTTGCCGAATTCCTTCCAGACGACGGCGGCGACGACGACGACGCGGACATGGGCGCTCCCATGAGTCATAGTTTCACTGCGACGACCTACAGCCACAGCGGCCCCCTCTCCTCAGGAGCGGGAACACTGCAGCAGTGGAGTATCCCGTCGCCGTCGGATCCGTCCGCCTGCGAATCTGCCCTGAGTGCCCACGCGCACAGCAGTGAGATAGCGGCCGTGGACACGGGCGTGCGTCAGCGCTCAGAAGCTGACGAGACGGCGATGTCCGATCGCGGAGAACTCGATCGAATCGGTTCACGCACGGAGAGGGATAGCGCGACCCACAACAATCCAATGGCACGCAATGCCGGGGTCCGTCAAGGGTCCCATACTGTGGCGGACGCTCACGCTGCAAAGCGACTTGCAGCCTTTGAGTGGGAGCCACGCCAACCAAACTCGCCTGTCGCAATGCCCGCAGCAACCAACACGCGTGCCGTCGGTGCTGAGGAACGGCAGGGGACGGCGTCATCTGTGGAGCCGCATGTATCGCGGGCGTTGGCCGTGGACGTCGTCGCCAGCGAAGCTGTATCTGCCGGCGTCGATGCCGCGCCCATCCCTAGGACGAACCCCTACCGCTCGAGCAAGTTGTCGCTGAAGAACAAGTCGCCCCAGACTGTGCGTGTGCAAGGAACGGCGAGCGGTGACCCTTCGATGCGCTCGCAGAGCGTGCCCGCGCAGCCGCCGAGTGCTCCGGTGCGGCCTCCCGTTGTCCCCGGGGGAAGTGTGCCCACGTCGGCGCAGCAGTTGAAGGTGGAGAGTGCGCTGCCCACGGGTGAGTCTCAAGCGAAGCCGGCGTCGGCCGAACACGCGCCTTCGTCGAACGAGACGCCGCTCCGTCGCCGTCGTGCACACAGGCGGAACGCACTCACCTCTCCCCTCGAGGGCGAGGGTGATGAAGTCGGTGCGGGTGACGCGGCGCACGCGCCGGCCATTGGCAGTGGGGGAAGTGCGGATGCAGTGGGCGCAAAGCGGCTGCGGAGGACGCGGCGGAGGGCGGAGCTGTCGGAGAGCGAGGTGGAGGGAGAGGTACGCTGTGTGGAGAAATGGCTCCTGTAAGTTTGTTGTGCTGGAGAAGTTGTCTCAAGGTCCTGCCACGCGTCCTTTCCATCCGGATAACTCTGGGGAACATTACATCCATTCTTTGTTGTTTCTGCAGAAAGAGACGAGTCGCGACTCGAAGCGGCCCAAGAGTGCGAGCGCAGCAAGTGCCGCCCGCAAAGCCAGCGCCATCGATGACGACGAGGACGACGACTTTGAGCAGCCGAAGGCTGACCGAGCGGCCGCCGTTGCTCCGCGCAGGACACAGACCGCCAAGCGCAAAAGAGGCTCGGACGGTCGCGCGCGCCCCGGTGACAGCGAGAGCGACCGCGGGGACTCGCCACCAAAAGTGCGCCGGACGGCGCATGCCCAAAAGGGGCGTAAAGGGTTCCTGGACGACGAGGCCGATGTGTCCGCGGACAGCGGCGGCGTGTCCTCCGACGATTCTGACGGCTCGCACCTCGACGAGTACGAGGCGTGTTCCTTCATTGATGATGGGACGCAGTCGCGCTCGCAGTCGCAGGCGGAATCGCAGCCACGCGGCGCGCCCAAGGGAGAGGGCGCGGAGGACATGGTGTCGCCGTCCTCGATGATGGCGATGTACCAACGATCGCTGCTGAGCCCGGGGGTCAACCCGCTGTTCCGCTCGGCGCCGGAGTGCGCGGCGGGTGCTACCAAGTACCGCCTGGGTCGTCTCACACGCTGTGCGTCGTCCGATTTGGAGGGGGAGGCGGAGGAAGTGCACGGGATGGTGGGCGACGAGCGGGAACTGGACGGGTCGTCTGAGGAGGAAAGTGAGGACTGCGCAGAGAGCGAGGAGGTCATGGGCAACCGTGGTAAGGCTGCTGCCCGCGGGAGCCCTGCCTTCGCACGCACCGCGGCGCCCCCGAGGATGCGACGCACGCGCGAGAGCGACTCGGAGGAGGAGGCGGCGGCGGGTGTGGGCGTTCGGCGAAAGTCGCAGCGGCGCGCCGTGCTGTCGCAGGACGACAGCGTTGTCGCCGCCGAGCGCTCGTCAGGTCCAGCCCGCGAGGCTGTGAGTGGCAAGCACCCACACCCACGTGACAGCGGGCAGCAGAGCGCTTCGGCGTATGCGATGCCTGTTGTCAGTGGGACGGAGTTCAGCGTGAACGTGGACGATTTGCTAGCGATGGTCAGCGATGCCGAGGACGAGGAAGAAGTCAACACAGTCGCGCCGATATCCACACTTCCACAGGTCGCCGCCCGCGCCCCTTTATCTGTTGCAACGACAGCGGCGGTCCCTGCGTCAGCGACGAAGGCTGTCGCGGAGAGTGGCGACACATCGGCGTTCTCTCTACGGGCGGCGGACATTGAGCTCAGCGACGACGACAATAGCGGCGGCGAATTTGCACCCGCTTCAAAGCGGCCGCTGCAGCCAACGCAAGTAGTGCCGGCGGCGGACCGCTCTCTGAACGTGCAGTCGCTGCCAGCGGCCGCTGTGGGTGCGACGCACGCGGGGGACGGCGGTCGGATTGTGATTTTGGCCGACACGCGCCAGGTCATGGCGTCGCAGGTGAGGGATTTACTGTTCTACAATGTCGCGTTCTTTCTCCGTTTGACATATAACTCCGTCTCTCGTTGTTACCGGTGGCGAGGCGTCGCATGGTGGAGAACGCGCGGATTATTGTTCAACAGTGTCACATTCTCATGTTCCGTTAACTAGCGACTCCATTTCCGCTGTGACCGGCTGAGATGTGTGGATCGTTTGTCGCATGCGCGCACACACGGGCCATTTGTCGCATGCGCACACACGCACTTATGGATCGGCCTCCCTCCTGTCTCCCAGGCCCTGAGCGTGCTTCGCAGCCAACACGGCATGAGGACGGTCATTCCGGCAACGGGACTTCGCACCTGCGACTACATTGTGAGCCAGCGCACCGCTGTGCTCCGCCGCACGCAGCAGGACCTCGTCAATGCCGTGACGTCCACCCAGCAGCCCGGCGCGACGGCCACAGCCGTGCTCTCGCCCGGTGCGCGCCTGTACGAGCAGGCCGTTGCGATGCGATCGCAGTTTGAGAGGCGGTTCCTCATCGTGGAGAAGACGGTGAAGGCGAAGGGGACCGGCGGCATCGCTGACAAGGGGTGGGTTGTGCAGGGCACGTGTTGCGTGTAACTTGTGTCACGCGCGCATGGTGTGGCGGTGCGAACGGTTTCGTCAATGTGCCGAGACGAGCTGAGCGCTGCGTGTTGCAGGTTATCCGGGCGCCACTACGAGACTGCGCTGGCCGCGGTGACTCGTTTGGGACTCACCGTCATGTGCAGCGAGGACAAGGGTGCGTGCGCATCTCACGGGGTTCACTTTTGTGTGCTGTGGGATGTCGCCATTTAGCGTGTGCCACTGTCGTCATTCGCCCAATGGGACGATGCGCCAAGTGTTTATTGGCGTAGCGTCCTCTCTATGGCTGTCGTTTGAGTCGTTGTTTCTTTCTGAGACTGTTAACAGTTGCACCTTTGCACGCCAATCCATGCGCAGACGAGACGGCATCCATATTGGCGACGATTGCGCGCGCCGAGGCGGACCACGGCTTTGCCATTCCAGAGTCCCTCGTTGACAAGAAGGTGGACGAGCAGGTGGGCGATGTGGCAGTCTTTTGAGATGACTTGCGCCGTTGTTACTCGGCTTTGGAAATGTGAATTGTACTCGAAAGGGGCTGTGGGTGGGTGACCCGATCCCCTCCCCCATGTGTCTTTTGCTGGCTATGGAGTCGATGGACGGACATGTCTCTCATTACGCTTGTCGTTGTACACGTGTTGATTGGGTGCTTCACGCGAGCATGCGAACTGTACTAACTGTCCGCGCACGCGCAGATGCTCCGCTTCCTTCTCTCCGTCCCGTGCGTCAGCTACACGACTGCTCTCAACATCATGCTGTCTGCGGGCTTTGAGAACCTTGCCGCTGTTCTGAACTGGTACGTGCACACACACCAAGCTGTCGGTTCTCGTCTTTGTCCGTAACGCACAGGCGCCAACTGGCCCGTCGATTGTGCGACCCTGTGCTTCACGCTGCGCTCACCAGTCCGGCAAACTCTCCCCATCTCCAACACAGTCGCCAACTGTCCCGTCGCTTTGTGTGTCTCGTGCATCACACTTCGCTCACACGTCCTTCTCTCCTCCCGTCCAGCCCTGCTGAGCAGCTCGTGCAGCGGACGCCGTTCATGACGGAAGCGACCGCACGCGAGATGCAACGGTACTTTGAGACGCAGTGCGACGCCTCGATGGTCTCGCGAAAGTAGGGAGGCTATCAACCCTTTAGCGAAAGGAATGGGTGCTATTGTATGTGCGAAGGCGGGTGCTGGACACCCTTCGCGCTGCCGGAAAGACAAGCGCTGAGTGTAGAGAATGAAGTAGCTCGGCGCGTGTGACGGCCGCTGATCGTGTCACACCTTGAGTTTTTTATATTTATTATTATTACTTTCCACTCTCTTTTTCTTCTTCTTTCTTTCTCTGCATCTTATTCATAACAAAAAAAAAAAACGAAGAAGAAGCCGCCCTTGTGCGCAACGCCACGTGTGACCCAATTGTTTGCACGGCAGCTGGCACACGTGTGTCAATGGGGTAACCGGGTCGGGCCAATCAAACACACCGATTGAGGGCGTCCCCTCCACAGACCGGCGTACACGTGTGTGTAAGATTGCTGCCCAACGGTACCTATGGTACCTCTGCTGCTGCCTTCCTTCCTGTCATCGCGTGTTCCTCCCCCTTCTCTCGTTTCCCGTCCGTTCGCGCCTCGTGCTGCTATTCCCTCCCCCCTCCCCACTCGCCATCATGATGGGAACAACGAGCGAACCGCTTGCCGCTCCAGCGGGGGAGCGGCGGGCGCGCCGCCGCGTGTCGACAGCGCGGGCGTGGCGATGGCGACAAAGGACGAACGCGACTTCAAGGACCTAGTCGACGAGGTGTTCGAGCAAGCTCGCATGAAGGGGCCGTATCTCGAAGGGGTGCTAAAGCGTATCTCCAAGCCGCTGCCAGCCGACATTGTGCGTCCTTTCACCGCCGGATACGGGGGCTCACGCGCAAGTTCGACGAGAAGGTGGACGTGAAGGTTCCCGTGACGCGCGGCGCGTTGGAGCGGATGGCGCTGTGCGAGGGCGCTGACGAGGACACGGCGGCGGCCATGCTCGAGTGGTTCACACTGG
>CALSCQ010002675.1:0-5000 GCA_943704525.1 Pigoraptor vietnamica | reverse complement strand
CGACGACGGCAAAAGCGTGGTGCACTTCGTAGCAAATTTGGCAAGTTGGCACAGCACGTGTCTGCGTGGATATGGCGTCATATAGACGCAATGTGATAATGACATCATAATGACTCCATTACGGACTTCGCAGTTGTTACTTTGAGTAACAAGTGCGGGCCATTTGTATGGCGTGCGTATGCGCGCAGTGAATGCAACATAGGGTGGGTGTTACAGTGGGACGGCTGTGATTGGTGGCGTTTACCCGCGTTCGAAAATAACGGGCGCTGTGTATGGGCTAAGTATGGAGTGTCCGGATCGTAATAAAACGTTCGAGGTGAATAAATAAAAAATAAAAAAATAGCCACTCGCTGTGTTCGATGTGGAGGACCCCTCGTCACAACAACCCGCTCCACGCACACGCACGCACGCACACGCACGCACGCACTCTCTCGCACTCTCTCACGCGCCCTCTCCCCCTTCGCCCGCCCATACACACTCGCATGCACGCCCCGCCTCGTCGTGTGACACGCTTCGCTGCGCACTACTCTCGCTTTGGATGGTCGTTCACACGTTGATAGGAAGTGACGCAGCATGGCGTAGAGGTCACCGTGAGAGGGCGGTGGACCCTCCTTCACGCATCGCAGCGCGGCCGGCGCTGTCCTCGGCCCTACCACACCATGTCTACCCTCTAATCTTACGTCGTGTGCAGTTTACGCGTGTGGAGCAGTGTGTCGTACGGACCATCGAGCCGTTGGGAACGTGTGATGACCCCTGTGTGGAAGTGAAATGGAGTGTGTCCATCTGCGACGTTTGGTGGAGCCGCTGACGCCGATTACCGAGGCGTTCAAATGCCTCGACTGTGGCTTGTTTCTCGGCGAGCAATCGTGCGAAATATTGCGGCCACAGGGAAGGTGTGTTGCGCGGGTGATGTGGGAAGTAATGCGTGTGCTTAGCGACTGATTTCTCGCGTATTGCTGTCGTTGAACTCCGAGTCGGCCTTAGGGTCCATGTGCATTGCATCGACATCGCTCCTCTGTTCGTGCTGGCCCTCAGTCGTGGCTGATCCCGTTAACACAACTACATTATTGTCAACGAAGACTCACTCTCCTCCACCCCCATTCCTTCGTCAGCGCCGCGTGTCCCCACTCGCATTACGTTCCGGTTGAGCTGGACACGGAAGAGCGCACAATATGCAAGCGGTGCGGTCTCGTGCTGCGGCGCGTGCTCTACGGCGATGGCCTGCGTGGCCAAGTGCGCGAATATTACTCGCCGGTATTGGTGGGCGACGCAGAATACCGCCGCGACAGCACAGCCAGCACGGAGAGCAACGTGAGCGGACTGTCGGTCATGACGGGGCTGAGCGCGATTAGCGGTGCGAGCGTGCTGACGGACGGTTCGGGGGCCTCCGCAAGGGATGCTGCGCGTGTGCCGGAATTGAGCAGGTCGGATTCGATTGGGGAGGAGAGGGCGGGCGCCTCGGAAAAGGGGGCGGGCTCAAAGCAGCGGAGATCATCGTGGGTGTCCCTGTCCTTTTCTTTCGCGCTCTTTGTTTTGCGGCTGTTGGCTTGTTCTGGCAGCACTTTCCGCGGTATCTTGTCGCACACGCACCACCACTAACCCTCGTCTGCCGTGTTCGTGTCTAGACGGGAATATCCCTGGGTCACTGTGCATCGCCGCCACTGCTAATGGACCCATCGTTCGCAGTGGGGGACGAGCCTCCAAAGAACAGCGGAGACCTTACCGCGTCTATCGCTGCGAGTGCCATCCGAATGGCAAGGTGTGGCGCGAGCCGTGCATGTTCGTTCGCCACCGACAGCACACACACCCGACGTTCCCTTACGACGCGTACGAGGACGTGACGGCGGACGTTCCCGCGGTCGTCAGCCGCAAGGCACTCGAAGAGCTCTACGAGGTACAGCGGCGGTCGAAGAAGTCGAACCCCTCGAGCCGCCGCACGTCCACCGATTTGCACCCGTCGAAGCAAGGAGCAACGGACGGCATGGGCGTCGCGGGCGCCGTGGGAATGGTCGTTCCGACATCGCCCACGTTTGTGTCCATGGTCCCTCCGGCTGCGATGACGCGCGCCCGCGCGCCCGCCACAGCGAAGCAGTCGTCGCGCCCACACGTCCCGATTGTGCCAGCCGTGCCGGCAGGATTCGCGCCCGACTACCGGGCGGCACAGGCGACCCAGCGGACCATTGCGCCGGTGCCGGCAGACGCCAAGGCAGCCCAACAGCGGACGGCGGCGGGCGGTGCGCAGGCGACGAGGGGCGTTGCAAGGGACGGACAGACGCTCGACGCACTTGCCGAGCTTGCGTGCATTGTTCGACAGACAGAGGCCGATGAGCCGCGCCAGAAGGCGCGACGCCGGAAGGTCGCCGCGAGGGCGGACGACGCGACGGCAGTGGCGCAACAGGCTGAGAGGCGAGACTCGAAGGGCGCGGAGGGCGTGGCGCTCGTTGCACCCGCGCCGGTGGCAGTGCAGATGACTGCCCCGGTGCCGCTTATGGGGGTGCTGCAGTGGCCGATGGGACTCAAGGGTGGGCCGTCGTCGCTCGGGTTCCCGATAGCGACGCTGAAGAACTGAGGAAGGGGCGGAATGGGGATTTCGCGCGCGAAGAGCGGCGCGAGGGGTGAAATGCGTGGTTTTTTTTGCGGCGGTTTGGGAGCGGAAGCGCGTTGTCGCGTTGATGTTCTTTCTCTACGACTTTTTCGTTGGCTGGATGGGACTGTAAATAGAAAAAAGATGCCCTTTCGATTCTCAAATTTATCCACATGCGAAAAGCGCCCGTAGAGACTCACTGGTGCCGCAGACGGACAACGTGCGCGCGGTTCCACTCGAGCACGCGCACATGTTCACGCACAAACGTCGCGACTTGGTCCCCGCCCTCAGAACGCTCAAGTTGCCCCCCGTCGTACAGCGACAGCCCCTCGGACATGGCCTGCAGCAGCGACTCCACAAGCGACTCGAGTGTGTCGAGCGCGCGCTCTTCGTTGTCGTCGCTCACTTTTTCAAAGAGCACTCTCCGCATGCGCGCGGGGTCCGCGTGTCGAATCGACCCCATTTCGCTCGGGAGTGCGACCGCAAGCCTCAGCGACGCCAGCAGAGACGGAGAGACGCGCCCCAATGTGAGGTAGTGATCGGCCGTCGGCAGCGCACACACCGCGGCAATCGTCGTCTTCTCTTCCTGCGCTGCCACACCGCCGAGGGCGTTGTCGTCGGGCATGGGAAACGCAAAGTGGACGGCGTCGTACGGATTTTCCTCAAGCGCAAAGCCGTAGTGCACGAGCAACTGCCAGTTCTGCCAAGGGCCTGTAAACGCGGGGCGAAGGTGACGGTGGTGAGTGGCACTAATGCGGACTTCAAAGCATGAGCACATGGTTAAAAGCGCATAGAAACGCCCATCACAAACTATCCCTGCTGTTACTCACACCCACCGTAAGACACAAACACCTGGCACCCCTTCGGGACGTCCGACAGCGCGACAAGACGGAGGCTGTCAGTTGCCGCGTCGTATCGCCGCGAGACGACGTGCGCAATGGGCGCGTGGTTGGCCATGTCCGCGACGGGCAGCAGTGCGGTCACGTGCGCGCCTTCCCGCGCGGCGAACGTGAACGCGCGCGCGTCCACGATGCCCTGCGCCCACGCGAAGTGTTCGAGTGTGTACACCTCCGAGGGCAAAAGCGCGGGAAAGTGCTCCGAAAGCGCTGGAAACAGCGCGGCATGGGATGCATCGATCCTTGCACGCTCTCGCTCGACTTCGTCCGGCAACGCCGTGGCGCCCGCGAGGGCGCTGAAATCGTCGGCCGACATGCCGAAGAGATCGTATGCGCCAGTCGTGCGAGAGCGTTGAAACTGGGCGGACTGCGGAGAGGACGCCTTCGCACACGCGCTGCACGCACACGGCGGCAAGCAGGCGATGTAGGGCTGCCATTTGGACGCGCGATCGACAAAGGCAAGGTGAATGAGGAAGAGGCAGACGACGACTTCGTCGGGAAGCCCCTCCACGGCTCGCAATGCTGGAGCGAGGGGTGACTCAAGCGCTGCTTGGGACGAGATGAGGCTGCGGAGGGGGAGTTCGCAGACGCTCTGTGGGATGCGTGTGCACGCAATGATGTGAGTGAGGGCGACGCGGAGGGAATGAAGCAATGGTGTGCGTGCGCGCGCGTGCGCGTGTATGTGCACGCTTGTGTGGTGAGATGAAAGGAGGGAACAACACGACGATCACGAGCACGACCGAGAGTAACGCACTGCGCGGTCGGAGCGAGAGAGCGCACCTCTCCAGCCGCGATGCTGTCTGTGGCGCACATGCCACGGCCAGTGTCTGCAAAGTCCGCCGGTCGCAATTTTGGACAGCGAATCCCGAGTTCGATTCCCATGCGCATCAGTTGGGCGCACGCGTCGCCTGTGTTTTTGGGGAGGGTTCAAAAATGTGCGCAGCACACACAACACACACACACACACACACGCACGCACACATGTACACGTAACACACACGCAACACACACACACACACACATATATATATATATATATACATATATACACGCGCACATACACACGCACGCACACACACACACACACACACACACCGCACGCATGCATATTCCAAGGCCAAACCTGCGGGCTCCTGTGACTCTGACGCCTTGCACACTGGCGCGCAGAGGGCGTTGGCCCGTCGAATCGCATCCGCACGCGCTGCTTCAAAGGCGGACACGCTCTCCGGCGCCGCAGTCTGAATGGCAGCAGTGAGCGTCTCTTGTAACGCGGAGAGAGCGCACATCTCATTCCACGCGCTGACAACGCCGAGCGGTTTGTCGGCATCGATAAAGTAGAGCTGCAATAATATACATTCAGAGTCAGAAATATGAAACAGAGACTAAACACAAAGACACACACACACACACACACACACACACACACACACGCTCACACACACACACACACACACACACACACACACACACACACACACACACACACACACACACACACACACACACACACACACACACAC
>CALSCQ010002674.1:0-12805 GCA_943704525.1 Pigoraptor vietnamica | reverse complement strand
AAAAACACACACACACACACACACACACACACACACACACACACACACACACACACACACACACACACACACACACACACACACACACACAGGAGAAGAGGGCGGGTAACTGCCGAAGAATAAGAAACAGGGCGCGAAATACACAGGCACGGCGCTGAACAAATGGACGCCCACCAAACAGCCGTTCGCGCAGCTTTGGGTGCGCTGCGCATTCAGCCTCAATCGCTTCGATGTTCGCGAGCGCCTCGGCGTGTTCCTCAGCCAGCGCCATGGCCGACCCCTCGTGCTCGCGCACTTCCTGCGGTGTCACGTGACGCGCTCAGCGCAATGCGTCCGATGGGGAAAAACACGATAGCGATAGCTAGGTATGTGAGGGAGTGCAGCACGTTTTGGGGTTAGTGTGACGACAGGGAACAGCAGGCGAGGCGTCACCAACCCTTAGAGCACCCGCTATCCGCATCATGCGCGCAAGCTTCGTCTGTCGCTCGAGGAGGGGACGAAGGAGGTCAAGCACGAGGGGCACCGTCTCTTCCTTGACGTCTGCGTGCGTGTGGGCGGTTAGCGGCGTAAACAGAAGCCATCTCGACGCCGTGTTGGGGATGGAAGTGGAAATTAAGGAAATGAGAAAAAAAGCAAGCAGTAAATTGCGATGAAGAAGGCGTCGCCCACCAAATTGAATGTTGAGCTTGATCTTGCGGTTGGTTGCCTCTCGCGTGAGGTAGTCCTTGAGTATGCACATGGTCGAAATGCTCTCCGAGTGGAAGACGCCCTCGTTCTTCCTGCGAGGCCACGCAGCACCACGTGGCACGCACAGTTTAGCAAGAGGAGTCGCTAATAAGACATAGCGTGTATGGCCCACATGCATGAGAGGGGTAGATAGAGGGACGTAACAGGACAACTGGGGAATGTCATAAAGAGGAAGAGAGACAGGCCCCACAACAGACACCGAGTGCCACGCACACAGGACAAATAGGACGGCACAAACGGCATACAGGGCACATTCGAGTGAGAAGGGACGTGAAAAAGAGGCTCGGGTCCAGACACACCATGACGGCAACATTTCACACCCACTTGTACATGCACACGAGCCGCGTGTTGGTGAGCGCAGAGCGGAACTCGAGATGCACCGACTCTTGCACGGGTGTCCTGCGAAGGGCACAACAGTCGCGTGTCACATTGAGCGAGAGAGTAACGCGAAGGAGAGCACATCCAGCCCCGGTTGCATGGACACGCCTCACACCATCCACAGTCGCATGCACACACCACACGGCACGCACAGGCATCCCTTCGCCGTACGCACCGCTCGGGAATGTCCGGGAGGCACTGCGCGACCCACGCGTGCACTTCAGAAAGGCTGAATGGCCCCGTGAGGCGCAGCGTGTTCGTCGGTTGTCCGCCGTCCGCCGCGCTTTCCCTCTCCATCGCGAGCTCGTCGGGATGCACCGGGCGCTTGCAGTGGAGCGACAGAGCGCGTATGGCGTACTCGCGCGACTCGCACGCCTTTGACGTCTTCGTGACGACATACACGCGCAGAGTGCCGTGCTGGCCCTCGATCGTTCGCAGGCGCACTTCCAATCGCCGCACGCCCTCGCCGCACCGGAACGTCGCGAGCAGCGCGCTGCCAGAGTCCGGCTCCGGCTCCGTCACGGCGAGGACCGCGCGCTGCGAGTGGCCCTCCATGACCTCCACGGCGCAGTCGCACTGCAGTACGGCATAGTCGATGGGCTCGTGCATTTCCAGCAGGAGCACATACGTCGCGTCCGACGCAACGAGCAGAAAGCGGTCCCGCAGCGGAGACTCGACCGAGGGCACGGCCGGACCCCCCTGTGGCCGCGCAGACAGCCTCAATCGCTCCTTCGCGATCCCGCGGCGCAGCTCTTCGATCTCCTCCCGCAGTGCCTTGACACTCTTCTCCGTTCCCCGGCGCGCGCGCTCCGCCGCAGCCTGCATCACCGTCGCGTCCGTCGCCATGTCGGGCATGTTCGGCACGGGGAGGGGCGCGCTCTCGCGTGGCTCGAGGGTGAACCCGCACAAGAGTCCGCCGTACGTCGCGACGACAATTTCGTCGTACGTGGACGAGGCAAGGCGGCCACCGTCGATCGCGGCGATGCTTTCCGGCAATGCGCTGCGGTAGAGCAGGATGGGCGCTTCCGTTGGACTGCCGTAGAAGCCCCACGCCTCGACCGAGCCGTCCTCACGGCCCACAAGGACCTCGTACACGCCGTCGCCGTTGAGGTCGTACAGCGAGAGGCACGTGACGCCCACGGCGGAACGGCTGCAGCGAACGCACGCGTCAGAGGGCCAATGTAACCGAGCACTCGGTACAGCGCACGAGCGCCATTTCCATTACCCCTCTGCTACAAAGGCGTCCATCTCACTGTCAAGCTCCACGCGCACACAGGCACTCACTTTGGCGGACGCGCCTCCCACAGGCGCCGTGTCGTTGTTCGCGAGTACGCGATGTGGCCAAAAGAGCCCTCCGCCGTCCCATACACGAGCCATGCATCCGGCGACTCGCGTGACTGCGCGGTGAGCGGGTGGCGCACAACTACCGTCGGAATGCCACCGACGTCGTACACGCACTCGACATCCGATCCCTGAGGACGGCGGTAGTACACACGTGTGAGGGCGTGCGTGCGCGTGTCGAGAAGAAGGGGGGAAGGAGGGAGACGGGATTGCCCAACACGAACAGAAGGGCCCGCACTGCGACGCACATGGCATCCCCCACTGCTCTTGAGACAAAAGCGCGCACATCCACACCCTCCGCCCAACACCCACTTCGATGAATCGCAGTGCGCGGTCGCTGCACGCGAGCACTGTGAGGCGCACGTCCTCTGCCGTGTGAATGCACGTCATGTCCGTGATGACGTCGGGCGAGAGGTAATAGTGGATGTCCTGGTTGCTGCACGGCGAAGAATGCGGCGTAAGGACGTCGCAGAATGGCTTGCTTGGGAGGTGCGAGCCTCTGCAAGCGTGTCGACGGTGCGTTTGCGTGCGCGTGTGTGTGTGTGTGTGTGTGTGTGTGTGTGTGTGTGTGTGTGTGTTCGTGTGTGTGTGTGTGGGTGTGTTCGTGTGTGTGTGTGTGTGTGTGTTCGTGTGTGTGTGTGTGTGTGTGTGTGTTTGAGTGTGTGTGTGTGTGTGTGTGTGTTCGAGTGTGTGTGTGTGTGTGTGCAAAGCGTCTGTGCGCGTGCGTGAGCGTCCAGTGTGCGCACACCCACTCTCGGTAGTGGTTGTACACGTGGTCCCCCGCGAGCATGAGCTCGTTCCCCTCAATGTACATCGCCCGTATTGTCTCGGTGAGGTATGTGTCGAAGCGGTAAAACACGGCGCCCTTTTTGTTCACGCCCACGACCTCCGATCCCATCGCCGCAAACAGCTTGCGGTCGCGCGCGCCGTCCCGCGGCCCTCCCAGCTCAACGCGCGTCACCCTCGCGCCGGTGACCTTGTGTTGCGGCTGCGACATGGTCACGGTGAGTGAGAGCGAGTGCATTATTATAGCTATCCACGAAATCGGACGCGTGTGCGTGCGTTTGGGCGCCGTAATAGTGGACGACCGAGTGTGCACGTGCCCAAGTGCTTCTTGGTACTTGAACGACCCCCTCCATCGTACGCACCGCAAGCTGTCCCTTTTTCAGCGCAAACACAGTGAGGTTGCCGTCCATGTCGCCGACAGCAATTCGGTCCGATTGAAAGAGCTGCATGGTGCGCGGGGACAGGAGGCCCACCTGCGCGGAACCAACAGTCACGGGCGTCAGGGCAGGGTGAGATCAAGCTCATTGTCGCCAGCTTCAGAGAGTATGCGAGACACATGCAATGGACATGGAGTTGAACACGCCACAGGAATGGACGCATGCACATACACATGCACACAGACACACATGCACACACACACACACACACACACACACACACACACACGCACACATACACACACACACACGCACACACACACACATACACACACACGCACACACATGCACACACACACACACACACACACACACACACACCCACATGCACATGTACACATGTTCATACACGCGCGCGCGAGACGCTACGCGCGTCCACACACGCATAGCACATTCCCAATTGACGGTCCACATTTGGTGTGCCAAATGAGAGGGCGCCACTCACCCGACCATACTCGACAAACGCAAGTACGAGCTCCATATTGCCACTCCCCGCGCACTTTCACGCACTCTCTCTCTCGCACGAACGCGCAGGCAGACGCGATGGGTTGCACCCCGGGGGCACTCGATTACAGCGACTCAGTGCCCATTTGCTAAGCGTGTCCCTCAACGCACACGCACGCACGCACACGCACACGTGCACACAGACACACGCACACACGAGACACACACAGTCTCTCACTCACACACGAGGCAAACGCACGCACAGCCCTATTTCAGCCAAAATCACTGCGTTGCGATTAGGGAGATCGAGCAGTGCCGCTTTGAATCCGAAATCATCCGGGGCATCGGCGTGTAACAGGCCACCTTCGCCGTTTCACGGAAAAAAAGCGCGCATGTCGGCAAGTAGAGGTGCACGCACACACGCCCTCACGAACACACACACACACACACGCGGACGTAGACAAGCGGTGCTCGTGTTCCTCTCTTCGCCGTCTCTCTTCCATTCGTGTGGCGACTGTGCGCGTGCGCCTCATAAGATGTGATTCCTTCTGATTCGAAGCAAGTGTTGCGCTCACTCACATATGGCGCACTCAGCCACCACGTTAACAGCCCCGCGGCGCGCCGTCTTTCTCATCGACGCACCGACCCTCGCTGTGTCCCTACCGCTGTGGGAGGCGGCCGAGTGCGGCGCCCCGCCGGGTGCAGACGAGGCGAATGGGGATGCGCGATCGCGGGCCATCGCGTCTCTCGCCGGGGAGGTGCGGGCGCTGATGGTATCCGCCGTGGCCTCTTTTGCGTGCGCCACTGGCGGACGGCCGCAGGGTGCGCCTCTGTCTTGGGGATACCGCGTTGTTGAGAGCGAAGGCGGCCATGCGGTGCGGCGTTGGGCGTTGCACGCTGCGCACGACACGCACGTATTTGCAGCTGCGGAGAGGGACCTCAGCACGGCGCTCGCTGCTCCTTCCAATATTTCCGCAACGGCTACTGCGCCCGCCCACCGCATTGGGCGAGCACTCAAAGCCGTTCTCTCGGACGTCGACTGGAGCGGCGTTGGCGATCTCCTTTCTCCTTCGCGCGATGCACCACCCTCTCGCAACGGCGCGACCAGGGCATCATCGCGCGCGCAGTTGCCTCCGGGCGCCCTCTTCGTTGTTGCGGCGGGACCGCGCACCGAAGCTGAGCTGCGTTCGTTTGTGGGCGCTGCAGGCGACGCGAGGGAGGGGAAAGACGGTGCGCAACAGCGCGCGGGCTCCAAGTCCGCTGGATCGGACGTGCGCGCGCAATTGCGGGAAGTGCTGCTGTCGAGCGGCGCGCTGCCTGGCATGTACGCTTCCGCCGGTGTGGCCGCACACTGGGTGGACGCGTGCGCGTGTCTTGCGGTAACGGCCGCTGGGGGTGATGGTCTGCCGGGCGAGGGGACCTTGCGTGAGTGCGCTCGGCAGCTCGGGGGCGCATGGATGCCGCTGCAGGCCACGCTGGACGTGGCTGCAACGGTGCCCTTTGTGCGCGTGTTGGCCGCGGCGGTGGCGTCGGGCGGCCCCTCGTCGCGCCAGTGGGCGTCGGTGGCGTCCCTTGGTGTGCCTGCGTGCGCCGATGAAGTGGAAGGGGACAGCGACGAGAGCACGCTCGGCGACGAGGAGAGGGGATTGGAGCTGTTTGCCCCAGTCTTCCTGCGATGCGAGGATGCAGCGCCTGATGCAGCGGTTGTGCGCGCGCTGAATGCGGCGCGGCCGAGTGCCGAGAGCGAGGCGCGCGTGCGTGCCATTCTGGACAAGGCGCGCGAAGTATCTGAACGGCGACCCCACGGGCTGTCTGCAGCGGGCTCACCAGGCCCTGCTTCCGTCGCCGCTGCTGCCCCTCCGCTTGCGAACGGTGTCTCGCATGAAGAGCCGCAGCAGCCACGTGATCAACGCCAGCCGCAGCAGACCCGTAGTCGCGCGGCTGTGACGCCCGAGAGCGTGCTCGATGCCCTGCGCGAGGCGTGCGAGGGCTTTGTTGTGTCGACGTCGCAGGTGCGCACGCGCGACTTTGCCACTGCGGCGCTTCGTGCGGCTGCGGAGGGACTCCAGGTAACCGGCATGTCACCCGCGGAAGCAGGGAAGGCGGTGGCCGGTCACGTGCGCGCGGCAATCCTCGTCAATCCGCGGTCGATTGTGGGCGCGGTGGCGGGAAGGGACCGACAGCGCGAGTGGGTGTCGCTCGGCGAACGCTGTCACCTGTGTGTGTGTGCCTCCGCATGCCATTGTGCCGTGAGCACCAACCCTCACCATTGGCTTTTGTGTTATTTCTCCCTCAGGCGGCTGTTGCAGGCCATTCTCCGCCTTGAGCTCGCGGTGGGCGTCGGATCGGAGCGCGTTTCCGACGGGCCCTCCCCCGCGGACCCCCTCCCCGCGGCCGAGTGCAAGGAAATCGCGTCGCTCTTCTTCGCAATGTCCTTTGCGGTGTCTGCGGACTCTGCGGGCGCCGGATTTGCGCGCCTCGTGGCCTCGGAGCTTGCCGACGGGTGCGTGGTGCAGTCTTGCGATGGTGCACGTGAGGGCGGTCTGCTCCAGTGTCGATACTGTGCGCTGTGTGTGTCATCGCATTTACCCCCTGAGCTTACGGATTCTTGGCTGATTTGCTTCCCACGCAACCCCTTCTCTATCCGCAGCTACCGTCACTCGCTCCCCCAAACAGTCGCTTGCATCTACGATGAGCTGGAGCTCGGCGCGCTCCCTCCGATCGACGGCGCCGGCCAGCCTGCAGAGCCAGACACCCCCTTTGTGATGTCGCGCACCCGGAGGGCCTCTAATGCGGGCGACGCCCAACCCAATGCGGCAGCTGCGGGCGCACCTGCTACTTTCGCGTCTGGTCTTGCTGTTTCGCAAAATGCGTACGGCCAGGGTGTGCCGGTGGCACGCGGAGGCGCTCTCCATCGACGCCCCGTGTTTGTGTTCAACGCCACCGACGGCAAGAAGCAGAGACAGCGAGACCACGGGGCCGCTGTGAAGGACGGTGCGAGGGAGCGCGCGCGAGGTGCGAAGGAGGGCGGTCTCAAAGTGGAGGCGGCGAAAGAGCGAACGGCGCGCAAGGGGAAGCCGGCCAAGCGCCTGTTTGCCGCGGACGAATCGTCGACAGGTGTGTGTTGTGGCTTTGGTTGAATGCTAATTCTGTGATATCGTCGCTGGTCAGACCTTCCTTTTCGGGTGATGTGGTTCCCTCTGTTCCCATTATGTGCCGTCTCTATGCGCTTGTGTTCTAAATTTAATGCGTTGTCCATCCGCGCAGAGCTGACGCTGCTTGCGCGGCGAAGTCCTCGCCTCGCAAACAAGCCAGTGAGCCGCGTCGCACACGCACAGTCGCGCTCCGAAGAGCGCCAGGTACACGTCGCAGAGACACCACTCCTGCGGCGCTCAGACGGCGACGGCGGACTTCGGCAAAAGAAAGAGCCTGCCCCGACGCCGCGTTTTATGGGCGTGCGCGACACGCCGCTCGTGAAGGCACCGCGCGCACTGGGCAAGTCACGTGAGGCGGCCCCACCGGCGGTGAATGCAGCACCGGTGCCTGTCACTGCGGCCGATGGGCAAGCGCGTGACCCGCCGAGCATCTTTTCGAGTAACGCGGCGCTGAGCGCGGCGGCGTCTGCGTCTGCGAGCGGAGGGAGGACGGAAGGCAGCGGCAGCCCGTCGTTCTCGCCCCTCACGCGGTCGCGCAAACGCACGGCCACCGAGGGGGATGAGAGGGCTGACCGCGAGCGCGTGAAGAGAGCGCGAAGAAATCTGCGGCTATAAACTTCAGTGCATGCGCCCAGGAGTACCCCTGATGGCGCCCACTAAAACAAAAAAAAAAAAAAAAATGATCACAAGGCGACGTAACACGAGACTGTTACACCACGAAGGTGCTTTCACAAACGAAAACGCACCTGCCCGATCCAAAGCTTTTAAGTCGAGTGAGGGTCCAAAGAGCGTGCGTGTGCGCGCGTGTGCCGTCGTGAACCATGGACGGCCAGGCAGACGCGCACGCGGCGGACGCTCTCCGTCGGCGGCGCACCATCACGCGCTCCACGGCGCCCCTCTCCGTGCTTGTCGCCAACGCCGTGCAGAGGGCGTACGGCGACCTCGAGCGCACGTCGCTCCTGTGGGTCTTCTGCGCTGTGTGGCTTGGTTTTGGAGTCATGTCGCTGTGTGTGCTTTGGAGTTTTTGCCTCGTTTGTGTGCCGGATGTGTTTGCGGTTGTGTGCGAGTTGGACGTGCGTCGTCATTCGTCACTGCTCAACTCTGCCAATTCTTTGAACAGATTGCCACAGATGCGCAACACGGAGCGCAAAGTGGCGCTTCTCGACTATCTCCGGCGCACGCGGCAGCGCTTTCTCCGCCTCTATGTCGTGCTCAAGTGGCTCTCGACGGCAGACGTCGTCGCGGAATGCTTCGTGAGTGGCCGTCGTGGTCGTCGTTGGATGGGATTGGCGTGTGGGGTTTTCCATTCATCCGTCATGTTGTGCCGGTGCTGCCATGGAATTCGGACACACAAAAGAGACGCACGTGCACTCCCACACGCACAGGCTCCCCCACGCACATACACACACGTACACACACGCACGCACGCACATTCTCAATTTTCGGAGCTGCTTGCAGGACATTATGGGGTTTCTCGACGAGCAAACAAAGACGTTTGTGGAAACGGCCGACTCGCTCTACTTTCTTCGTGAGAAACTCGCGAATGCGCGGTAAGGGATTTCGCGCGTGGGCATCTCTACTTGGTCAACGCTGTATGCATATGGGGCGGCCTTGTCGTTCAAGTGACAACTGTTTTATGATATGTTTTTATGTCTCTCTTCGCTGTTTAATCGACACGACTTAAGCTGATCCTATGTCTCCCTTCTGTGTGTATGTGTGTATCATGGGTGCGTGGGTGTGTGTGCCATGTGTGGGTGGTTGTGCGTGTGCGTGTCCTTGCGCTGGCGCAGCGCACCGCCGTACGCAGTGACGACAGCAGTGGACGTCCTTGCGACAAGCCGATACAACCGCCTCCCAACGGCCATTGAGGTGCGCACGTGACCTGCCTGCGCAAATCACATTTGCTTGTGCTTGCGTCGAAAAGGACGCTCGCAGTTCATGTAAAGCCCCCCTTCTGTGTCCCTTCCCCTAAACTACTACCCACATGCACGAACACACACACACACACACACACACACGCACGCACGCACACACGCACCGTCGCGCGAAGGCGGCATGCGTGAAAATGCAATGGCGCTGTTTCGCGGTTGAGCTTCCCTGTCACGTGCTCACGACGCGGTCTTTCCCAGGACATTGCGCCTGCGGCCGCCGTATCGGACACCGAGCGCGATGCGGCCCTCGTGCGGCTGAATGACGTCATCTCGGTGCTGCTGGCGACGTCATTGCTGCCTGCGGGCATGGACGCGCCCGTCGTAGGTGTGTGTGTGTGTGTGTGTGTGCGGCTCTGTTTGAGTGGGCAGCTCATCTCAATTGATCACGTGGCTGGCGCGCGCAGGCAAGGGGCTTGTGCGATTGCGAATGCAGGGCGAGTATGAGGCCACGCTAACAGTGCTGTCGGATCCCGTGGCCACCGCGCAACCGCCCGCGCCCACGCCGTCCCCGTGGCGGATGGTGTCGCTGTCCATTCTTGTCGACGGCGGCGGAAAGGGAGACGACGGTGCGTGCATCGTCGCCGCGCATCGATTGCACTCTGTCTTCTTTGTCCTCATGTGACTGTGCGCCCAATTGCGCGATTTCTCCGTCGCCGTCGGCTCCCCCTCACTTTTCCCTCATTTTCCGTCGCAATCATAGGGCGCACGCTCGTTGGCCAAGGGCAGCTGGACTTTCTGCGCGGCCACACGCAGCAGCGCATGGTCGCCGTACCTGCTGGCGACGCCATTGCCGAGATGCATGCCGCGCTGCACTCGTTCTGCCTGTCGCTGCGCCTGTCGCTGCTTGCGGCGCACGCGAACAGCCTCCTCTCAAGCCTGTGGGCGGAGCTGGTCAAGATGGACTATGTCACGGGATCGCACCTCGTGCTGTACTATTGGGGGTGGGGGTTCTGCGTTTCGCCGTCTGTTATTCGCTGTCCCTTGCCGACATGCACGCGCACTGGTCGTGTTCTTAGTCACGATCGATTGGGGGCGTGCACTGATCCGAGAGGCCATTTCCGCAGGTCGCAATCGTCCACTTCACAGGGGCGCACGCAGAAGGCGGCGGCACCCGTCGCGGGGTCGCAAGGGGATGCAACCGCCGCAGCCGCCCCGTCCAAGCACAGCGTGCGCATTGGGATTGAGCGGGTGGCGGGGGATCTGCAGCTGGCTGTGCGCCTCACTCCCACACCGCGCGATCCTGCGACGGGGGAGCCGCTGTCGATTGCCCTCCGCGCGGAAGCCGGCGGCGCGGCGGTTGAGGCGCTGCTGATGCGGGTGATTCACGCGCAGACGCACGACAGATTGGCCCGGCTGAGGGACTCGCTGGTGGCCGGTGGATTTGGCAGCGGGGACGTGCGGCTGTCGCAAGGTGAGAGGGAGCCAAAGTGAATGTGGACTGTTTTTTGCGAGCATTTTCTGTATTTTGCTATTTGTGTGCGGTGCTCTAGCACATAGCTCGCATGTGATGTGTAACGTTCGAGTGCGTGATGTGCATTCCGTTTTCTCATATCGAACACGTCCGCCTCCGCAGGGACCGCGAGCGATAGGTTAGACGGCGCCGCGTCGGCAGCGCACGTGAGCGTCCGCATTCACGACGCGTCGTGGCTATCGGTGTCGACGGACATTCGCAGCGGCCGTCTCGTGCTCTCGGTGACGGAGGGGTCTGCCGTGCGCGACGCCGCCGGTCGACGCGTGGATACGGCGGTGTTGCAGGCGGTCGCGGAGGCCGAGGAGCGCGTCAACAGGGAGAGGGACGACCTAGACGCCGCGCACCGTCGCATCGCGGACGTCGTGCGTCTCGTGCGGCGGCGCATGCTCGTGAGACAGTGCGAGGGGGCGGCCGCGCTGGTTGGGCTGGAAGCGCCGCGCCACGCGGGCGACCGCCTGCTGTTCCGCATTCCCCGGCACCCGCGTCACGTGATGTGCGTGGACATGACGGCCGCCGACCCCCTTCGCGCGTTTTCGATCGCTGAGGGCGCAGGGGACGGCGAGACGCAACCGCTTCGCATTTCGCCGGACGAACAGTCTCCGCAGAAGAGGAGAAGGCTCGAGGGTGGCGCAGATGACAAGGATGCCTCGCAACACTCGGTCGTGTCGCTGTTGAGCAGCGCCTTGAGTGCGGCCGAGTGGCGGGTGCCGCTCCTCATCCTCCAGCGTGAACTCAGGGAGCCGACGGGTGTCAACGGCGCGTGGGTGGAGGAGGAACCGCACGGCCCCGCGCGCCTCCACGTGCACCGCCTTCCCGCGACAGGAGACGGCCTGCGCTGTGACCTCGGTACAGCCGGCGTCGACGTAACGCCCGTTACTGGGACCGCGGGACGGTGGCAGGCGCACATCGCGCTGCTGCAGGAGCCACCAGCGGCATTCCGCGCCGCCGTTCCTCATCTTCCCGCGGGCTGTGCGGCTGCCGGACGCTGCGAGCGCGCGACGCTTGTGGGCGCGTGGTTTGACGCGCCTCGTAACGCGCTCGTGCTCACGTACGACGGGTACGACGGCGCGGGCAAGCGCCTCGTTGTGGACTGGCGCCGAGCGCTTCTTATGGCACAGCTGTGCGCGGACTTGGCGGCCGCGGGCAGCGTGGCGGCTGTCTCTGTGCAGCGCGTGGCGTTCTTCTCTCTCACGTTTGAGTTTTCGCGCGAAGGGCATGCGCGGCAGTGTGCGACGGTGCACTTCGATGACGATGCGACACCGCGGTTGTTGCTCGGGAGCGCCACGGGCACTTCGAGCGTGCTTGCGCCCATCGCGCAGTTTGTGGAGGGCGAATTCCAACAGCACCTCGACGCGCGCGCCTTGCTACAGGTGCGTAATTGCGCGTTGAACGTAGGCGTGCATGTGAGCAACGAGAGTGCGTCTAGATCGTGTGCCGGCGCGCGCACAGCATGTGTGTTGCGTGGTGCTTCTATTTCCGTGTATTGCCTAATTCCATACTCGTCCACCCAGACATGCTGTTCTGCGCTAGGCGTGATGGAGTGCGTCGCATCACTCGCGCGACCCGCTGAATACGGGCCACCCGATTTTGTAGCGGTGCCGAGGACAGCGACGTCCGTTCTGCTCGCCTTCCGCGGATTGTATCCACCCCCCACACACCCCCCAACACACACACACACACACACGCGCGCGCATGGCACAGTCGCTCACTCTCCATTCTGGGTCAGATACCCTGTGTTGCTCACAACACTTACTCGGACACTCTGTTTACATGCTCGCATCGCATGCATGCACACACTGCACGCACTCGTACCCTTGCTCAACACGCACTGCACGCACACGTGCCCTTGCACTGCATGCATGCACACACTGCACGCACTCGTACCCTTGCACGCGTTTCGCTTCCCTTTTCCTTGACTCCTGGGCTCCGAAGGTTCTGGATCCAGCTGGACGTCATGTCACCCACCCTCGTCGCCATATCAGGTGATCCAATCTGGTCGATTAAATGCAATTTTTTTACTTTAAAACACACACACACACACACACACACACACACACACACACACACACACTCTCTCTCTCTCTCTCTCTCTCTCTCTCTCTCTCTTTCTCTCTC
>CALSCQ010002672.1:0-27500 GCA_943704525.1 Pigoraptor vietnamica | reverse complement strand
CTCGTCGCCCGCGCGCAGCGTAACCGTCACACGGGAGTGTGTTGGTGAATCATGGCCGAGACGGCGCCCTCGGTGGCGTCGGCCCCCGCGGGCGATTTCACCGTCACCGACTTCCGCGCGCCGCTGACAGCGGGGGACGACGAGGCGCTGCAGGGTCACTTGGAGCGGGTGCAGCGCGCACTCATCGCTTCGGTCGACAGGCAGCTGCTTGCGCTTGAGGAGCGCCTGGACGACCGCGAGTTTGATCTCATGCGCGCGGAGGAACGCAAGAAGGACCTCGGTTCGCTGCTGTTCAACGCGCAGACGGAATTGCGGCGGCTGAACGATAGCATTGCGAGTGCACGGAGGCGCGCGGACGCCGCCGAGAGCGAGCGCAAGGTCGCGTCGCTGGAGCAACAGAAGCTCGCGAGGCTGCTGGAGGAGGCGCGTGCGGAGGCGTCGCGATTGCGGCACGAGAATGCGGCGCTTAGGGAGGAGACGGTGCGCGCGGCGGAGACGACGACGCAGCTGCGCGAGCTCAACACGGCGTACAATTCGGACATAAAGATCCGTCGCGGGCTGGAGGGCCGCATGGAGAACGAGCTTGCGATCGCGCGCGAGGAACACGAGACGACAAAGCAGCGGTTGGAGGATGCCGGCAAGACGATACGCAAGCTCGAGCACGAGGTGGAGGCGCTCAAGCGCGCGCTCGCCCGGAAGACGACCGAGGCGTCGTCGGCGCAGCTCACCGCAGAGAAGCTGGACCGCGAACTGCAGCATGCGGCGGGCGCTGCGAAAGGGCTCGTGCGTCAGTGGGAAGACGGCCTCAACGCCATGTCCCGGCGCGACGAGACGCTGCAGACGGTCGTGGAAGAGAGCGCGCGGTTGCAGGGCGAGGCCGAGCTCAGCAAGCGCGTGGCGTACCGATCCGAGAACGAGGCGGAGCGCCTGCGCGAAGAAAGGGACCGCGCAGTGGCCGAGGTGGACGCGATGCAGGGTGCGCTGGACCGCGCGCGCGTGGAGGTGTCGGTGCTCGAGCGGCGCAACGCCGAGCTGCTGCGGCGGTCGCAGTTGGCGGAGGGGCTCGCGCACATGTACCAAGCGGACGTGGAAGGGGTGCGCACGCAGATCACGCTGCTGGAGGACGAGAGCCTCCGGCGGGGCATTGCGGCGGCACAGATGAAGGCGGAGGTGGGCTGCGAATGGGGCGATGTGCGTCGCGGATGCTGGTGCTGTCGGCGTGCGTGTGTGTCGTTTTTTTGCTGTTTTAAGATCGTATCGCTTGTTTGTACTGTGTGTGGGGGTGTGTGTGTCGACTGTTCTTCTCTCTGCACCACCTCACCATGCCCTTGCCCGCAGCGCGAGGAGGCCGTGGCACGGCTTCAGGCGGCGCTGGAGTCGGGCGACAGCACGCGCGCGCAGGCCGAGCGCGACATCCGGGAGATTGACCGCAGCATCGAAACGATGTCCCTCGAGCAGGAGTCACGTGTGCAGGAGCTGCGGAACCTCAACTGCGTCCTGCGCGTCAAAATGCGGGAGACGGAGCGCACCGCGGACAACGTGCGGAAGGAGAAGGACGCGCTTGACGTGCAGGTGCGTTGCGACGCTGTCGCGGCCCCGTGTGTGCGCAGGGTGTGCCATCGTCGATGACTTGTCTTCGATGGGCCCCATCTTCTCTGTGAAATATCCTTTCTTCTGCTCGCACGTGGAATGTCCAACCACCCCTCTCACGCACTCTTTCCGCTCGTGCGTGCGTGCGGCTTCGCAGGTCCGCCATCTCAGCGGTCACTACGAACAGCTGTACAAGGACTCGCGGTACCTCATGGACACGCTCGAGCGCAAGCAGCACGCGATCAGCACGCTCACGCACCAGCTTGCGTCGGTCAACTACGACGCCAAGACAAAGCCCCTCGAGATCACCGTGCGCCGGATGGCGAAGGAGCTCGACGACATGCGCGCAGAGTACGAGCAGATGAAGGTCCGGTGGGTCGAGAACCAGAGCGAGAACGTCAAGCTCGGCCGCGTCAACACGAAGCTTTCGGAGAGCGAATCGGAGCTAAAGACGCGCTTGCATATCACGGAGACAATCGGAGACAGGACGAGGCAGGAGGTGCGTCCGCATTGTCCCGGGGGAAGCATTGTGTTTGTGTGGAAGAGCGAACACATGCGTCACGCAACGGCGACACGTGCTGACACGCGCGCGTGCAGGTGGACAGCCTGAAGAAGGAGGTCTTTGAGCAGCAGGAAGACAAGTCGCGGCTGCACGCCGAGCTTCGCCGACTTCAGCCGCTGGTGCAGGAATTGGAGCTCCGCAATCGATTGCTAGAGGACCGTTGCGAGGACTACCGCCGAAAGTTTGCCGCGGCAGACACGGACACGCGCGCAACTGTCCACGCGCTCAAGGCGGAGATACGCCAGCTGCAGCTCGAGAGGGAGGAGCTGCGTCGCACACAGGTGGGTGCTCCGTGGCCGTCGTGCGTGGAGGAGTCGTGATCGAGCAATAATGTTCGTCGTTCCTGACGCACTCCCTTTCCCCACAGGTCGTCGATCTCAAGACGCAGATGGCCACGGAGCGCAAGCTTGCAATCACCCGCGACGTCCTCGGCAAGAAACGCGAGGAGGAGAGGGATGCGTCGCGACGCTCGCACGAGCTGCTCGTGAAGCTGTCACGTGCCGAGCGAAAGTACGCCGAGGTTGCGAGCTCCCTGCAGACGTGGACGGAGCAGACGGTCGCGCAGCTGGAAGGGGGCATTGCGGCCAGGCGCGCGAAGAGGGAAAAGGGCGACGGAAAGGACGAAGAGAGCGACTCTGAACTGCTGCGGCTCAAGCTCAATCGCGCGCTGAGCGAGCTGGCGCAGGCGCGAAACGAGAATGGATCCTTGCGATCACAGCTTGACGAGGTACTGTGAATTTGTTTGCGCACACGATGTGTGTGTGTGTGTGTGTGTGTGTGTGTGTGTGTGTGTGTGTGTGTGTTTTCAATGTAATCCGCGCTCTTGCGAGTTGCACTGCCGTGACGCATACACTTCCTTGTCCAGATTGCGGCTCGTGGCGTTGAAATTACGCGCCATTTGGCGGAAGAGAGGCGCGGGAGGGTGCTTATCGAGGAGGACCTTGGGCGGTGTCGCGCCGAGGTCAAGGCGCTCTCCGCACGGTGTGTGCGTGCCGAGGCATTGGCCGCCAGCATCGAGACGCAGTTCAAGGTACGCATTGTGCTTGTATGACTGCGTCCCGTGCGTGTTGTGCGTGGGTGTGCGTGGTGCGAGTGTATGTGTCTGTGTGTGCATTTGAGCTGGGACTAACCTGTGCGCAGGAATGCAAGCCGAATGTGCAGATCAATTACGCCTTTGCGCCCGACATTGAGCCCTCGGCGATGCTTCTCGCTGCACTCGCACCGCAGGCGACGGTGGGTGTTACGGAAGCCCCCTTTGCGCCTTGCGTTCCACTTCCAACACAGACCACAGAGCACCCATATACACCCAATCGCCCTGGTGTCCGTGCGTGCACGTGCGTGAGCATGTGTGCGTGTGTGTGTGCATGTGTACGTGCGTGTGTCCGTGAGTGCATGTGTGTGTGTGTGTTCGTGTGTGTGTGCGTGGGTGTGCGCGTGGGTGGGGGTGTGTGTGTGTGTGTGTGTGTGTGTGTGTGTGTGTGTGTGTGTGTGTGTGTAGGCTGACGCTAGCTTGCTGTGCCTGCAGGCCGTCGAGGGTCTGAAAAGCTCCACCGTCGGAAGCATCGACAGAAGCGCTCTCGGCGCGTCCGGAAAGCGACCGCTCGCAGCCATTGGCGCAACGTAACAGTGGCAAAACATTGCAAAAAGAAGAAAAAATGGGGAAAAATTGCCAAAACAGGAAAAGAGTGGCCTTTCCATGTTGAGGCAAGCGCACAATGCCAAGGACATAATTGGACAGCAAACAGTGGCGCTGTGGTAAGGCACTCCGTTTCGCACGTAACGCAACACGAGAAACGCGTAACGACACGCTCGCAATTGCGCTCGCACCACGCCTTCACATCCTAGTGCAACGCGCACACGCCGACGACGACCATCGGCGCCCGCGGAGACACACACACGCACACACACACACACGACCAGTCAAAGCATATACACAAGAGAGTCACGCAGCGCACACGCAGACGCACGGCTTAGTGGTGGCGGGCATTCGCGTCGTCTGCGAGAGAGAGAACCGTGGAAAGGTGAGACGCGGGGGGTAGCGGAGATGCACGAGGCACAACAATGGCTGTTCACGCACAACGCAGAAGGATACTCAAACGTACAACATATTTCCCGAAAGAAGCACGAGACAGCAAGTAAAAGTGAGTAAAAGCAGGGCGCACATGACACAAAGGGACGGCACCCACGCTTCGTGTGGTCGTAGCGCATGAGGTAACCGGTGACGCCAATCAGGAGGATGGCGTGGACGATGGGCTTGAAGGTGCCCGGGCGAATGTACTTGTTGTGGTACCACTGCACACCGCACATGACATTCTGCTTGAAGCGACCGCCGCCGAACACGCGGCCGAGCCACGCGGGGGCCTCCTTGAGCTTGGCGTCCGAAAACGACGACGACATTCTCACTGCGACACACACACAACAACACAACACACACAGCACAGACGCATGCACGCACGGCACACACAAACACGTCGGAGAGGGTGGGTTTACACGTGAGCAACACCTTCATATACAATGGTCAGAGGGGGAATGGGGAACGCACATCTCATGGCCCCATTGTGCGCCACAATTCGTATAGCCACAAGCACCGCGCCGTGCGTCCGTAGCATACCCTCGCACACGCACACACACGTGAAATGCCGCCGCAAGCACACCAACAGAAACAAAAGACGGTGAATGTCTCTGTTGATGCGCGTGAGGCCCTCCTATGCCGCGCCTATTCGCACAACAAACACACACATTGACCTCAATCTACCCACACACAGCACGCACGCGTCCGCACTCAACGCGCTCTCTAACGCACCTGCAAAATGCCAGAGACAGCGAAAGAAACGGCGGCACAAAAGAGTCGGCGTTTGCCTCGATATGAGATCAAATGGCAAACGGGGTGTAAGGCAAAACTCACGTCCACCCCCCCTTAGCCCCCCTTGACCCCCCTTGGACCCCGATGCGTAACAATCATGGATCTAGTAACGTCACGTGATTCTCACGTGTGACGCCGACTTGAGAAGTGGTGACGTTTCTCACTCGCACTCGCCACTTTTGCTGTTTTGCTGTGTTTGTTATTGCGCGGGTAATGTGCGCCGCGTGTTAACTCGGTCGCGGTGTGTGCTCTGCGCTTTCGCTTGTCTTGTTTATTCTCAATCGCAGCGTGATGCGTTACTTGTCGCTTGTTTCGCGTTGACCTCGCCTTCGCCATTACAAAATGGCCGAGGACGACATTGCGTCGACGCTGTTCGACTGCATCGTCGCTGGCACCGGCCTTGCAGAGTCCATACTTGCTGCGGCACTCGCGCGCGCGGGTCGCACTGTGCTCCACATTGACGCAAATGACAACTACGGCGGCGACTGGACGTCCCTGCCACTCGCCGCGTTCGAGGAGTGGGCCTCGACTGTGCCGTCCGCAGACTCCACATGCGCCTTTCGCTGCTTCCGCCGCTTCGAATGGCCGTCGTCGCCACCGCCGCCCGCGGCCGCGGCTGTGTCTGTGAGCGAGACCCCGGACGACGGCAATGGTGGTGCGGCCCATCCCGTGAGCGCTGACGAACCCGGCGGCGAACTTGCGGCCGGCGAACAGCTGCGGGAAGGGGTGCAAGAAGGGCCCGCGCACAGGACATACGCGGACGCGCTGTCCAAGTCGCGGCTGTTTCAGGTCGATCTGCTGCCGCGCGTGCTGTACGGACGCGGTGACATGGTGGAGCTGCTCATTGCGTCGGGCGTCGGTCGCTATCTCGAATTCAAGGCTGTCGATCGCACGTTCATGGCCGTGGAGGCGGACGGGGGCGGCGGGCGCGTGGAGCTTGCGCCGGTGCCGTGCTCGCGGGCGGACGTCTTTGCGAGCGGCGCGATTGGCGTCGTGGAGAAGCGCGTCCTCATGAAGCTGCTGTCGATGTGCGCCGAGTACGAGGGCCACGGCGACGAGTGGCACGACGCGCGCGACACGCCCTTCGTCGACTACCTCAGGAACACCCGGAAGCTCTCGCCCCGGATGTCCGCCTTTGTGGCCCACGCCATTGCGATTGGCGCGTCGGAGGGCGCTGCGCTGGCGTCCACGGAGCGCGGCCTCGCTGCAACGAGGCGATTTCTGGGGTCTCTGGGACGCTACGGGCCGACGCCGTTTCTGTGGCCAATGTACGGCACGGGCGAACTTGCGCAGGCGTTTTGTCGCACGTGCGCCGTGAAGGGTGGCATCTACATTCTTCGTCGCGGCGTCGTGGCGCTCGGCCAGCGCGAGGACGGCGCGGCACTCATCCGTTGCAGTGAGGGGGAGTTTGCCGGCAAGACGGTCGTGCTGGGCGACAGAGCGTACGCAGATGGCGGCGAGGGCCCGCGCCCGGCGGCCGCCACGCAGCGCGGATATGTCCTTCGGGCGGTGGTCGTGTTGGAGGGCGGGCTTTTGTGTCCCTCGTCGGCCGAGCGGAAGGACTCCGTCCAGTTGCTAACCATTCCGCCCGGCGTCGCGTCGAATGGCGCGCCCGTGCACGTGCTCTCGGTGGGTCACGCAGGCGCGGCCTCGCCCGCCGAGTTCTCGCTGCTTCATGTTATGATGCACGGCGAGACTTCGAATGCCCGCGAGGCGCTTGAGCCCGTCGTGCGTGCGCTCGTGTCCACGCCCGAAGACACCGAGCCATCGGGTCGCCCGCGGGCTCTCGCTGTCGCCTACTTTGCGCTGTCCGCCGGCGCTGGAGGGCATAGTGCCGCGTCTGGTTCGCCCGTTATCGTTTTGGACCGCCCTCCGTATGCTGTCGATTGCGACGCTGCGGTGGCCCAAGCCCGGCGCGTGTTCGAGGCAATGTGCGGCGCCGACACGCCCTTTCTTCCGCCGGAGAGCGAGTCGACGGAGCTGGAAGCGCCCGGGCCAGTTGAAGAAGCCCATGTGGCCACTGGCGAGCCAAACGGCCCGAACGGCGACGGTGTGGTTGCAGGCGCTTCTGAGGCGGGCGGACAGGCGCGTGCCGAAGGGGATGGTTCCTCTGCGGGACCGGCGACGGGCGTGTCGGCCACTGCGGCTTCAGGTGACGCGACGTCTGCGGACCGATGAACAGCTTCGCGGTGCTCGTAGTGTTGTGGGGCCCGTGGCAGTGCCGAAGTGTTCCAAAGCACACGACTACATATACATACCAGCAATTAATTTCCGTCGTCACGGCCTGGCAGATGAGTCACGAGATGCTGCCAGTTCACGAACACGGCCAAGCATGAGCCCTACAATCTCTTGGCCACGACACAATCCCGATCCAATATTGCCGCAGTGCGCCTGCCCCATCCGGACGGAGCTATCAGTAGCATGCTCAGTGGGCGGTCGCGAAGCAAAGTCGGCCGCCGTTACCTGATTCAAATTCATTTTTAGGGCATCTTAGCCACCGCCGATGATGAAATCTTAGGCTGTGACACTGCGGCCGTGAGCGGCCGCCTGGGCCAGTACCCGGCCGAGTACAGAACGGACCGGCGGCCGGGCTCAGTCGGAGTACATCGGCGCGGCGGCGGCCTCGGCGGTCGTCACCCGGGCCGGCTGCCGACTCCTGTCACCGGCACTTGACAGTGGCGGCTGCACCGACTGCGAGAAGCCAGCTGTCGTCTTCGTGGGTATATTCAGCCGCCAAGAGTAACGAAGCTGGGCCGTTGTCAATCACCAATGGCACGGCCCAGCACTGACTCAGAGTCCCCCCCCCCCTGACCCCCTCCCCGGCAATTCAGTCGGCCGAGTTAGCCGGACGACACCATGTTCGCCCGCGGGCTGACGGCGCAGATGATTGCGAATTGACAGTCTCCCATAGCACTGGCCCGCAAGGCAGTGGTGTAGCTCTCAACTGAATCATGGTGGTTTCCGGCCGAAGCAGTGCACACTGCCGTAATGGCCGTTGCCAAGTTATGCCGTTCACGTCCAACACGGAGCCGTTGGTCCGGGCGGGCGATGCACGGAGACAATGTCACACATTGATTGCGGACGGCACGGACGCCGTCGGGCCGCGCGGGTGGAAAACGGCCCCCTGTTCCGCATCCATTTAATTGTTTCGTGACACAGTTATTCTGCCATTGGCAGTGATGTGTCATGGCGTCTCAGTGTTCGCCTCCGGCGACGTGCCAAGCGCCCGGCTGATGCATTTGGCCGAAACAATGTCGCGCCTTTGACGGCACAGTCCGGCGGGCGAAACGGACGAACCGCCGCATCCATTGTTTCCGTCGTTACAAATGCCATTTCGCGAACTGATTTCACTGGTCAGTGATGCGTCATGAAGCTCAGAAATCAGTAGTATAGTAGTGTAATACAGTTCACCGCAGGCTCCGCAGGCTCGGTCCCGGCACTCAGCGGACCCCGACCGGCCGACTGACTGAGGGAACGGCAATGTCGGTCGCATCGCAGCCGTCGGGGACTTACGACTGTTGCACCTCTATTGTTTCGTCACTGACAATTCTTCGCGGCGGGCCCGGCGAATTCATCGATATCGGTACTGTCAGTCGGGCCGCACACCGCCGGCCTCAAGTTAAATCTCCGCACCGGCTGCCCATCATACTGTAGCAAGTTTCCTCCCCACAGTCACGGCAGCCAGTGGCGACCGGTCAGTGGAGCAGCCGGGCCGTGGCTCTGCCCCCGACGACGGGCGCGCGGACCGCTCAGTGCCGACTGGCCGCGGCTCAGGTCTCACTGCCAGTTCCGGGCCGGGCGACCTCTGACTGACGGCGCCGTCAAGATTACATCGCCGGACCTCAACGCCGGCCAGACCACCCTACTAAATTTACTTCGAATCGCGATATATTGGAATAGGGCTCCATCGACTGTCGTTAGCGGGCGCCAAACCAGGGTCGGTGAAACCCCGCTATGAGCGGGTACCTTTGGAGCACCGGGTTCAGAATGCAGCCCACTGACGAATCCGCGATAGTGTGAGGTGAACGGTCTCCGGGAGATCGGACGCGGTGACTTTTCACTTCGTCCGCTGACTTGGCGAATGAATTCCGATCGCCGCTCACTTTGGATCCGCTCGCGTGACTGCGCGGAAAGCGGCCCACTCGCCCGCCACAGTCAGACCACCGCGGGGGTGGGTCGGGCGGGCTCAATAGAGATGGGCGGGATGGCAGGCAACTCGGCCAAGTCACGGCAAATGGGCGCCGCATTAAATGGCCACTGTCTGTGCGTGTCCGCCCTAGTTTTGACACCCATGACGAGGAACTGCCAATAGGGCGTCATAATTCGCGGTTTCGGCTTTAATTTCCATTTGCGGTAGTGCTATTTTTGAGCATTCTCACACTCACGCGAAAAATAGGCGATTGTATGGGCAATGTATGGGCATTGTTTGATATTTTGTCTTTATTTTTGGCTCCCATGTTACCGAGAACTCGCACTCACACTACGCCTTCACTTCACATCGGCGCCAGTGGCACTTTCAGCCCCGTTTTGCCTCACTTTGGTAATCCATCACTTGAGCGCGCCAATTTCTCGCACATCGTCCCACACAATTACGCTCCACTGGCCCACTTCCCCGCACACACACGCGTGCTCCCTCTCGCCCCGCGCGTCAATCAATCGCACACTCGCTGCAGCCTACCTCCCAGTATAGCTCCGGCGACCCAATTGGTCACTGTGCGTGTCGCCTGACCCTTCGTGGAAACCCGCCAAAACTCGCCCCACACGCGTGGTACCCCTTCGAGCGCATTCTGGCCGTCTCCCACACATTCCTGTGATATCGGCTGTCGTTCGCATAGTCACAGGTCACTCGGACCGCCCTCGGGCAACTGGGCATCCCGCGAGTCCTGTCCATTCTCGCTCATTTTGCCTTCGCCCATTGCGACTTCACCGCCAAGTGAAGCGGCGGTGGACAGCGACATGAGGGAACGTCCTCTTCGCCTCGGCGTAACGCCTCCTCTACGACTGCACCTCAGCTACACAGCGATCGCCAACGGCTGTATCTGACGGCGCCGCGGTCCCGGTTGCGGCAATCGGCACTTGACTGCCCCAACTGTGAATTTTCATATCTGCCCGCGCAGTGGCGACAGGGCCTCCGGTGACCCTTGCGTCTTCTTCCCGCGAGAGCCCTACTGCCGATCGGCGTCTCTGCGTGCGGAGATCAATCCCTTTCGCGGGGCGACTGCGGCCCAACCGGCGGCCAGCGCCGCACACTGACTCGAGCCGCGTGTGGCGAGGGTCATCGCCGGCGCCTCGACATGCCGCAGGGCGTCCAGCTCAAGCTCGAGGACAAGCAGCGGATCATCGCCGTGCGGAATGAGATCGAGCGGGAGAAGGAGGCCAAGACAGCCAAGAAGATCGTGCGCCTCACGGCGGAGCGCACGGGCTTTTCGGAGCACACGGTCTGGCGCGTGTGGTCCGAGTACCGCCGCAACCACGGCGGGTTCGATCCCCCGCCGCTCAAGCGCTACTACAAGAAGGGCCGGCAGGGCCTCAACCTCGAGCCGTGGCACGAGCACATCCTCCTGACGGTCGCCTATCTCCGCGAGACGGACCCGACGTGGACGAGCTCGATGCTCAACGCCAAGCTGCGCGAGTGCGGCCTCGTCGTGTCGCACTCGCGCCTCTACAAGGAGCTCAAGGCGATGGGCATCAGCCTCAACACGGTTCACAAGGCCCCGCGAACAGACGGCTCCGACTCGACGTCCCCCTCCGGTGGCGAGGCGGCACTGCCGCCGCCGCCGCCCTTGCCATTGCCCCCTGTGCCCGTGGACGTCGGGCCGCACGGTCAGCCCGCGGCGGTCGCGACTATTCCCGACGTCGCCGCGGTTGACGGTGTGGGCGTTGGAGATGCGGTTGCTCCGCCCTCCGACATGGGACGAGCGGCGCCATTCGTCGCGGCGCAGCACGTGAACAAGCCGTCGGGCCGGCGGGTGTCCGCACACGACGCCCAGGTCGTGATGAACCCGCGGTTTGTCCGGTCCGGACACGACGTCGCGGTGCCGCTGCCAACCGCCGGTGCGGCCATGGGCGATCTCTCCCAGCAGCGCTACGGCGGCGACTACATTCCGGCACCCGCGCGCTCCGTGTCTGCGATGGGCTTGGTCGCGGGCGGCGCGGTTACCGCGGGATCGGGCGGCGCGGCGCTTCCGTTCCAGGCTGCGCCGTATGGGTACGCCAGTCCACTGCCGCAGTTCCAGCAGATGCCGCAGTTTGGCGCGCGTGTGGTGGAAGGGCCCGCGATGCCGGCGCACATGTCGGGCGCACCTCACGCGATGGCGACGGGTGGAGCAAACGGACAACATGCGCAGCCGCTCTCGGCGCATACGCTTGCGATGTTGACCCACACCCGCCACTACGGCGCGCCCTTTCCGCACGGGGCGCCGGCTACGGCGTTTGGTCAGCCCCCCCACGGGGCCGCGATGAACTATGCGCTCCAGCAGCAGCAGCAGCAGCAAATGCGCGACGGCGCGTTTGCAAACGCCGGCGTGCCGTTCGGGTACGCGCAGCATGTCGGCGGATTCCAGGGGCGCGATCTCGGGCTCATGCTGCCGGAGGGCCCCGGCGGCGCCGAGTTTGGCTCGCAGGACGCGCCGGCACAGCCACTTGCCGCAATGCCAGCGTACGGCAATCTCGCGCAATATGGCGGGTACGGCGGGCACGCTGGGCAGATGGGCGGCATGTACGGACCGGCCCTCGCCGCGCCTCTGTCCGCGCGCAGCATGGGTGCCGAGACGCACGGAGGCGCCGCGTTCGCCGGCGGAGACCTTCCGTATGGGACGGCACACGGTCACCAGCCGCCAACGGACGGCCTCGCGCGGCACCCCTCGCTGCAGGGCGGCCCTGGCTCAGGGATAGGGTTCTGACACCTGCCTCGCTAGGGCGGGGGTTGCGTTGCGTGCGCGCGTGCGTGCGCGCTGTTTGGATTTCGTGTCTGCGGCTGCGTGTTTGCGCTTGTTTTCGGCGGCGTTGCACACATTGTTGTACCATAGGCGACAGGCAGCGGACTTGGCCGCCGCCGGGGTCGTGAATCACATACAAAAAAATCATAAACAATCAAGGACGAACTCGCGTGGGCATTCCTTTATGTCGGGTGCACTTGCGAGGTGCTCGCTTTGTTTTACTGCGCCTGGTCCGCCTTGCGTCGCCGCTTGACATCCCAGTTGAACACGCGCGCCCAGTCTGACAAAAGGGTCAAGGAGAAGACACGTGCACACACACGCACTCTACTTCATACACTCTCAAACACACACACTTGCACTCTCAAATACAACACACACACGCAGAATTGCATGACGGTGCAGCAACGGCACAGCACACGGCCAGCATCACAGCATAAGCGCACAACACTGGAACTCGCGCACAAAAACAATACGAAAACTTGCCATAGGCCACGACGGGGCGGATACTGACTTCCATCGTCGTGATCTGGTCGCGCAGAAAGTGGAGGTCCTCGGTGACCTGCTCAAGGCTGCGCGTGGCCGTGTCGAGGTTCCGCTGGAGGAGCTCGGCGGCCTCGTCCACGCCATACTCAAGCATGACGTTGGCCTGCGGTGAAGGAGAGTGAGCGACCGTGGGATTTCGATTGGCCGTGCAGTGCACAAGCCGTAACGGACGCATAGGGCGGAAAGTAAGAGAAGAATAAGAAAGTGCCAGTGAGAGAGAGAGAGGACAACAAGCGGCTCGTTCACACGCACTCGTCCAACGCACGCACACGTCACGCATGAAACACACAGCAAAACAGGCACGCGTGCACACACGGTGCAGCCCCACTCACCCCCAGCCAGAGGCACACTCTGTCCGTTGGCGCGATCGTGGCCTCCGCAAAGACCGTCTCGCATAGCTCAAAGTCCGTCGTCACGGACTCGCCCGCCTTCCCCTTCGCCTTCAGGTGCTGCACCATCTCAAGCGTCGCGCGGATGTCGGGAATCTGCGGCGTCGGGAGTCAGCTGTGCACAACTGCGACCACAGCCACAGTAAAATGGGTTTTTAAAAGAGGCGTCCGCACAAGGCCATTGCGTTTGTCGAACACAAGGCGTGAAAGGGATGGAAGCAAAGAGACGGAAAATTCAAAAAAATTGACACTCCGTCGACGGCACTTCGGCTCACGCGCAAGTCGCATGGTGCTCAAGGACGAGGCGCACACACGCGCGCACACACAGAGGGCAACACGGAGCGAGGAAAGGCATGGGTCTTAAGATGATGCCGAGGGCGAGGGGGGCACCTTTGCCTTGAGCGAGCGCCGCTTGACGCCGAGCTGCGTCTCCATGAACTTGTACTTTTGGTTGCGCTCGGCAAACTTCTCGAGGAGCCCCTCGACCGTCTCGCCCTCCTTCAGAAACGCCTGCACGTCCTCCTGCGCGGCGGGAAATTCGAATGGAGAGAGGGATCAGTGCGAAGAAATGTGCGCAGCAAAAGACGCAAAAATTTACGGGTGAATCGGGGGAAAAGGCAACGCTCGCGCCGAGAGAAAAAAAAGTTCAGAGGTATTTCAAGCGAGGAAACTGTTCAAGGCGAGGAATTGCGCAGCACGTGCGATCGGCTCAAAACAAGCGCCATTGAGAAGAGAGCGCTTCGCGGTAAGAGAACGGGCCGAAAATGAACGTGTGTCATTGCCACACCGCAAATAGAAAAGGCATCGAACGGAAGGATGCGCAACGAGTGCATGTCAAGCGGCGAGCCACGCACCACGAAGGGCGCCGCAGGAATCCCCCGCGGGTTTGTTGTTGCCACCGCTGCCATTGTGTGTCAGTGTGTGTGTGTGTGTGTGTGTGTGTGTGTGTGTGTGTGTGTGTGTGTGTGTGTGCTCGTGCAATGGACCCTCCAAATAAATGGGTTTTTTCGGAAAACCACGCACGAACAAACGAATGTACCTCGCACGCACACACAGCTGACACAAATTCCAAGACGGTGGTCACGTGAGCAATTGGCACGTGGTTTCACGTGATATGTTACACGGCGTAACAATCACGTGAACGGTGCCCACGTGCATGGCCATTGCTCCACTTCGGTGTGCGACATACACAAGAAGACTGGGAAGACTCAATGGTCTTCACCTTTCAAAAAACATGTCCGCGGTGCAGGAGCAGCCCGTCCCCGAGAGCGGTGCGGTCGCTGGGCAGGCGGCTGACAGCGCCCCCCGCCACAGCTACAGCTACCACTGTCGCAAGTGCCGCGAGGCGCTCGTTGTCACCGACGACATCGTGCCGCACGCGCGGGGCGAGGGGCAGGCGTCGTTTGCGGTGCGCAAGCGGTCGCAGGGCTTCGGTGGGGATGCGCAGGAGCCCGCCTGCACGTCGATCTTTGTCGAGCAGCAGCCGTGGATGGCCGGCATCAACGACGGCGCCGTAGAGGGGAAGGTCACGTGCCCGAAGTGCGGCGCGCGGCTCGGGTCGTACTCGTGGTCAGGTGCGTTGGCTGAAAGTGCACGTTGGTGCGCATGACGTCAGGTCTGCGTGTAATACACATGCAAGCGCGAGCATTTTCTTGTGTCGTGAGTTGCGCTGCAAGCTATATCCCTGACTCCGCCTTTGTGTGCGCAGGGTCGCAGTGCTCGTGCGGTGTGTGGGTCACTCCCGCCATTCAGCTGCACCTCAACAAGATCGACCGCGCGGTGCGGCCCTCGGTGTGACAGACCACCTTCGACCTTGCTGTCCCGCTCTCTCCTCGGCACATGTGCCCGTCCCACATATGCGTGTGCGACAGTACTGGGGCTACTCACTTCATCCGCGACGCTGAAAGTGTCGTGAGAGTGTGTATTCGCTGTCGCAGTGGGCACCGCACGTGCCTACGACAACACTCACTCCAACAACACTCGTCGCCGCACGCAGCGCGCACGCAGTCGCACACACACGTAAAAAACGTGAAAGAAAGAAAAACAATCACACACACATCAACGGTGCATTGGATTCCGCCGCGCCCACAACGCACGCAGAACCATCCGTCCCATTCTCGTCCAGCACGCTCAAATGACCTCGACGGACGTGGGGAATGCCTTGGCGCCCTGCGGCTCCCGCTTGACGACAATCGCCTTGCGCAGTTCGTCGACAACAAACACGGACGACGCGATGAGCGTGATGAGGCCGAGGTCCTCGAGCGAGATGGACGTCGTCTGGAACACTCGCTGCAGCGGGGGAAAGTAGATCACCGCCAGCTGGCCAAGCACCGACCCGCCCACGGCGTAGAGGAACATCGGGTTCGAGGTGAGGCCCACGGTGAACACCGACTTTTCCTCGGAGCGCGACGCGAGGGCGTTGAACATGTCAAAAAAGACGAACGTCGTGAAGGCCATCGTGTTGTCGCGCTCGTCGACGATGTTGTCCTCGCGCATCTCGTGGACAAAGACGAAGAGCGTGCCGCACACAATGATGCACGCAGACACGAGCACGCGCACAATCAGCGAGTGCGTGATGATCGGGTCGTTCGGGTTGCGGGGCGGCTTCCGCATGACGTCATGGTCCACGGGCTCGACGCCGAGGCTGTCGGGAAAGACAGCGCGTGTAAGCACAGTGTCACACCGAGCGCGAAAAGATGAACGCACTGTAGTGCGACTATACACACACAGCGCACGACGAGCGCCGCAAGTGCTAAACGAACGCCCATGCATGCATGCATCGACGCACGCACGCACGCACGCACGTAGCCATGCAAGCACGCACGCACGCACGCACGCACCTCTGCGCGGGGGGTCCGTCCATGATGATGTTGATCCAGAGGATCTGCATGGCGTTGAGGGGGTTGGGGTACCCGAGGAACGTCGAGATAGTGATGAGCGAGAGCGCGGCAATCGACGTGCTCAGCTGGAAGCGCAGGAAATTCTTGATGTTGTAGTAGATCGACTTGCCCTCCTCGATCGCGCAGAGGATCGTCGAAAAGTTGTCGTCCACGAGGATCATGTCGGCGGCCTCCTTGCACACGTCCGAGCCGCCCTTGCCCATCGCCACGCCAATGTCCGCCAGGCGCAGCGCGGGGGCGTCGTTCACGCCGTCGCCCGTCATGGCAACCACCTGCGGCAGCGTGCAGGGTGACGGTCAAAGAGAATGCTGCGCCGACACGTGCGAGCGCAGCCTCGCACACACGCACTGCACCCATCACACACACACACACAAGCATATGCACGCACACATGCACATCACACACAAGCACACACAAGCACACCTTTCCGGCGTTCTGGAACGCGCGCACGATTGCCATCTTGTGCTTCGGACTCGTGCGGTAGAACACCGTCACGCGCCGGATGACCGACCCGAGCTCAATGTCGTCCATCGCATCAATCTGCGCGCCCGACAACGACGTGTCAACGCCGCGGTCGAACATGCCGAGGTGCTCCGCAATCGCAATCGCCGTGTCCTGCGAGTCGCCCGTCACCATCGCCACGTGCACGCCGCCCTGGTGAAGCAGCCGGATGGCGTCCACCACGCCCTCGCGCGGGGGGTCGACGATCCCCACAAGGCCCACAAACGCGAGCGAGTCGAGCTCGGGACCGTACGCCATCGACACCACGCGGAGCCCGCGCTGCGCCATCTTGGCCGCCGCGTCGATGAAGCGCTTGCGGTCCTTCGGGTTGAGCGGGACGTTGTCGGGACCTACGTGCAACATCGTGCAACGCTCCACAATCGCCTCGACCGACCTGCGCGTGGGGACATGCGCGTCACGACACGTCGAGTCGCAGCAAGAAATGCGAAACAAGATTGGGGGGGGGATGTACTGATGAAGGAGCATGCATCCGACAGCGTACCCACCCCTTAACATAGAAGAGCTCGTCGGCCGGGCCCTCGCGCGCGCGGCAGCGGACGGCCATCCACTTCTGGTCCGAGTTGAACGGCAGCTCAAACGTGCGCTCGTACAGCCGCCGCTGGTCGCCCAGGCCCATCTTGAACGCCGCCGAGAGAATGGCGCCCTCCGTCGGCTGCCCGAGAAGCTCACCGTCGCGGAGCTGCGCGTTCGAGCACAGCGACCCCACCTGCAACACCTTGGCCACGTGCGGGTGCGACGCAACGTCCACGGGCTGCCCGCGCAGAAGCACCGCGCCCGAGGAACCATAGCCGACGCCCGTAACGTCGCACACGTCTGCCTCGCGCGGGGCAAAGATCTGCGTGACGGTCATCTCGTTCTGCGTGAGCGTACCCGTCTTGTCTACACAGACGACGCTGGCGGACCCGAGCGCCTCGACGCCGGGGAGCTTCTTGACGATTGCGTTTCGCTTGGCCATCCGCATGACGCCGAGCGCGAGCGTCACGGTGACGACGATCGGGAGGCCCTCGGGGATGGCGGCGACGGCGAGCGAGACACCAATGGTGAACATGTCGAGCAGAGGGCGCTTCTGGAAGAGGCCGATGAGGACGATGAAGCCGATAATGCCTGGGGTGGGAGGGAGGCACGTGATCAGCACGCATCACAGAGGCACTGGCTGCGGACGGGGATGTTCGGGAGTGCGCAAATGGGACATGCCGAGAGGGAGAGGGGGTCGAGGGGGAGGCAGCACGTGGTCAGCAAGCACCACGGGCGATTGGAAGTGAGGGAAGCCACAAAGAAATCGTGGCATACAAGTCCACTGGCACAGAGCAAGGGTCTTCTCCCAGTGGGCATGCGAGAGAGGGGCGCGTGGAGGGGCGCGTGTGTGATCGCAACCGCAACTGCGCACGCACCAAACGAGAAGATCGAGAGCTTCTTTCCGAGTTCGTCCATGCGCGTCTGCAGCGGCGTCTTGCGCTCCTCGACCTCCCGCATGAGGTGGAAGACGACGCCAAACTCCGACGTCTCGCCCGTCCCAATCACAATGCCCTTGCCGCGCCCGTTGCGCACGAGCGTGCCCATAAACGCCACGTTCTTGCGCTCCGCCAGCGGGTGGCGCTCGCCGTCGGGGTCGATGATCACGCGCGTGTGCTTCAGCGAGGGCATCGTCTCGCCCGTCAGCATCGACTCGTCAATCTCAAGATCCACAGCCTGCAGACACGCGCGAAAGCGGCGTTAGGTGGGCGCGGGTGCACGCGTACACGCGATCGTTACAAAGAGACGCGACAGTAGGAAGGCGGCGTTACACGTCCATATTACGCGAGTGTTTCAAGGCGCGACAAACCACAAACCTCAAAGAGGCGGATGTCGGCGGGGACGCGGTCGCCGATCGAAATCTGCACGACGTCGCCGGGCACGAGGTCGGTGGCGAGCATATCGATGAGCTGGCCCTCGCGGAGGCAGTGGCAGCGGTGGGGGACGAGCTTGCTGAGCGCCTCGAGCGACTTTTCGCTGCGGTATTCCTGCACAAACCCGACAGACACGACAATGACGACCGCCTGCGACGCAGAAGGGAGGGGAAAGGAAAGGGGAGTGAGATTGCGCACTTCTTAACGACGACACGAGAAGTGAGATCCAAACTCAAATTTAAACAAACGTAACCGAGACACACGAGCACTCAACCGCGCAAGTCAAAGGCCGCTGACGCAGAGGGGCGCAGAGGGGCGCAGAGGGGCACGCACCATGGTGATGCTGAGGGCGTCGTCGAGCTGCCCCATGACGACCGAAATGACCGCCGACACAAGCAGCAGCCCAATCAGCGGGTCCTTGAACTGCTCGATAAACTTCTTCCATATGGGCTCCTTATCCGACACGTCAAAGTCGTTCTCGCCGTGCTTCAGGCGACGCACGCCCGCCTCCACGTGCGACAGGCCGCGCTCGGGGTCCACGCGCTGCTGGTGAAGAACGTCCACGACGGCGCTCGTCGCGGCCGCGTAGGATGCGCTTTGGGGTGACGCCATGATGGGCTCGGGGGGCGGGTGCACGTGAACGCCCCAGTGCGCGTCGGGGGGTAAGGGACTCGGCACGCTCCGCAGACCGTGCTGCGGACTCTGCGTGTGCGCGGCGGGCGCGCGGCGGGCGAGCGCGTGCACGTAGGACGCCACTGTCCGATTGGGCGCCGGTGGACTGCAAGGCGCCACACACACAGCTGGCCCTCACGACAGCGAGTGGGTTGATGAGAGTGCGGGGGCTTTTCTTTTTCGAAGTGATGCCGTGCGTCGTGGGTGAGTGTGAGTGTGTGTGCATGCCGTGTCTATAGCGAGAATGCGCACGTGTGCCACTGTGGTCAGGGTGTGTCAATCAAGTCCGCACAAAGGGGGTCGACCGCGCATATTAATTTGACGATCGCGCTATTCATGGCAAAAAAAACGACGGGAATTCCAATCTATTGACAGCTCTGCTGCAGTCCGGACATGTCAATGTCTTCACCTCGGTAGGAACATCGCCTTCTTTCGAAGGCTTTCACTTCGTTTTTTTTTGCTCACCAAAGACTCCGCTCAGCTGTTGAGTGCGCCGCGGCACTTGGCCGTGCCACACCCGCACGGTATCTTCGCATCGTCGCCCTCAATGTCGAACTTGTAGTCGTAGCAGAGCTCCTCGCCCGGTCTGATGGGCCGCAGCGCGCAAATGGCCACCTTCTTCTTTCCCTCGATCGACACGACGCGCGCAAAGCAGTTCGGGTCGCAGCTGTGGTTGATGAGCCGCGCCTCGTTGCCCATAATGGTTGCGTCCACAATGCGGTCGTCGTCGATGCGCCACAAATAGTGCGTGCCCATGCCCATCTGCCGCTCGTACTCTGCCTCGCGCTTGTCGGCGACCTGCGCACACCAGCTTCTCAGCACCACACTCGAAGCAGACATTGCTTCCTCCTTCACAAACACACCCTCCACAAATTCCACGTCAGGTGCAGTGGCCCTTTCTTTCTTTCACATCAAGCACGGTGGCTCTCCTCTCACACACACTCACCGACTGGCGCACTATCTGGCCCGTGTACTCGAGCACAATGTCGTCCTTTTCGAGGGCGACGGTCGTGAAGAGGCCCCACCCGTGGATGCGCGACTTGTCAATGACGAGGGTGTGACGGCGCTCCAGCATGCGCTTCCACCGGCTCATGTCGCCGATAATGCCGCCCTGCGCACGAGGCAAACAGAAGAGATCACGTGAGAAACAGCCTTCGCCCACTCACATTGACACGCACAAGGCCAGCTCAAATTGGAGGGACGGGCGGTCTCATGAGAACAGCGCGTGCCACACAAGTCGCCCACAGCTGCAAAGGCGCCACCCACGCGAGTCGATGCCTCCTGCGCCTCGCGAATTTCAGACTCGGGCGGGGGGTCGACTGTCCGCGGAAATCGCGCGGGAAATACAAACGACTTCTTCTGCCAGGCGTTGTAACGAATGAGCCCCTCGCTGCGCGCGCAGCCACTCGCCGTCTCCGGTATCACAAAGGGAGGGGGCGGCGGGGGTCGCGGCGGCGCCTGCACACGGGAAACGCCGATCAGCCGCGGTGGCGGGCCATTGTTTGGGGAGACATGAACAAAATCCAGTGCAGAGCCCAGCGCGGGAATGGCTGCCAGACGACGAGAGGGCGTGGCGACGCACCTTTTTGCGCTTCGGCGAGGCCTTTTCCTTCGGCTGACTCTGCGGCTTTGGGGCCTCCTTCTTCTTTGGGGCCGGTGCTTTTGGGGGTGTCCTTACGGGGCGCGGCGCCTTCTTCGCAACAGACAGCCCAGTCTGCCGCGGAGAGGGGTCAGCCACGTGCGGGCGGCGAGAAGATGCATGCATGCGAACATAAGCAGGATGGAGACAACGGTGCGAAAACATACGCGCCGCACCCGTCGCCGCACGCACACACGCACAGCAGCACACCTTGCTTGCGCCCTTCTTCAGCCGCTTCGGTTCCTTGGGCAGTCGCGCAGGACGAGCGCCCGGCGCTGTTTCTTTGGGGCGGTAGGCTGCAGAGTGGCGGGAAAAATCAGTCCTCTTAGGGAAAAAAAAAGAAAATGCAGAGAGCACTGAGAATCAACACGCTCACGCTCACAAAACACACACACTCGCGCCGCGTATACATAAACAGGTACAGACACACGCACACGCCCGCACACGCACACACGCGCACGCACGCAGCCAACAGGGACCCACTGAAGCGATCGGGGAACTCGATCATCAACGGCAGGGCGCGGTCGGCGAGTGCTTCGGTCTCGTACGCCGCGAGGTTGAGCTTGACATTTTTCCCAGTGCCAGGCGCGCACCCAAGGCCCAAGTAGCGGCACCCGCACTTGCTGCGCCGAGAACCGCACGTGTCAGGCCCTTTCGCAGAGATACACGCGCGCGCACGAACACACACTTCACACGCACGCGCGCACACAAACAACCACACGTGCAGCACACATGGACGCGTAACAGACGCCGCGCATCACCCACTTGCAGAGTGTGTTCGCGCCCCAGGGCCCACGTCGCCACTGAGACGTCTCACACGATCCGCAGTAACGGCACCACCACACGCCCCCCGCCGTCAGCCTCGCATATTTTTGCACTTCGTCGCTTGCAGAAGACACCCCCTCGGCCACAGCGACCACCGGCGCTTGTGGCTGTGTCACGTGCAGCGGCTCCGAGGGTTCCGGTGCCTGCGACGCTGTCGGTGTGTCTTGCGCTGCGGCCGACGGAGACGCGCGCGACTTGGTCCGTGGCGTCGTTCGCGGCGTCGGTCGCTGCGGCGTGCGTCGCGGCGAGGGCTCGGCCTGCTCGAGTGGCTCCTCCACAGTGGCCGCCGTCTCCGCCACCAGCGACGCGCCCACGTGTGCGACGACAGGAATCGCACCTTCGACGGTCGGGACACTTGCGGCAGGTGCCAACTGCGCGTCTTCGGAGGCGTAACGGCTGTTGGAGCGACGCGCGCGCATGGGGCGACCGGACGGTTTTCGAGGAGAAGCGGCAGGGTCGTCGCCGCGCATGTCAACGTCAGTGGCGGGCGCGACACGCGGCGCCACGAGCACGTCGCCGCTTGCCATGGGTAACGCGAGGTTGGGGCGCGAAGCCCCGCGGGGATCACCGCATCGCCAGGTCACGCAAAGCAGCGGCGTTACATTGGCGATAACGACACGTGCGCTGCCACAGTCCGCACGCGAGAGAAAAGGATCACGACAGTCTGCACTATCTCCGAAATAACGATGCCCCGCGCGTGTGCGTGTGGCGTGCGACGAGCGTAAAAAGGCCTTTTGAGTGTCGTGGATGCGATTCCTTCGCAAAAACTGCTTCCATTTGCGCGCGAATGATCACGTGATGTCACGTGCCCAGTCTCTTTGCCTGCTGCGGTTGTCGTCGCGCTTTCAAATTTCTCCCCCCTTCTTTGGGCTTTGTGTGCCATTAGAGGGGCATTGCGAAGGGCTCCGGCAGCTGTGTCCTTCGTTCAACGGGCGTCTCGGGGTCTCTGCAGCTGTGCTTCCGTGCGCTTGTCTGTCGTTTGCTGTCCCTTCGTATTGTGCCGCGGCAGCCCACGTGCCGCACACGCGCCCATGCTCCAACTCAAGCCCAAGTGCGACTACGACAGGATGCGCCGCAATTCGCACGCGCTGCTCTGTGCGGCGGTGCTGCTTGTCCTGTCGCCCGTGGTGCTCTTCTTCGCCGTGGGCAGCGACTCATGGCGCTCGCTGCCCACGTGGCGCCTCGAAACGCCCCCGGAGGCCTACGCGCCGCCCGCCGTCCTTGCGAGGGTGCGTGCGCGTGTCTGTGCGTGTGCGTGTCTGCGTGTCTGTGCGTGCGCGTGTCTGTGCGTCTGCGAGTCTGCGTGTCTGCGTGCGTCTCAATTCACAGTCTGACCGTGTTTGTGTGGGGACATGATGTGGATGTCCTGTTTTTGTCTGTTACAACAACACTCACGCGACTCACTTGGGGTGCACAGGCGGTGTGCGGCGTCCCCGCAACAGCCTCCATTGGGACGCTGCCTGACGTCATGGACGAAGTCGCCAAGTGCGAGGACGACGACGCCCGTTCGGTGGCCGACGCCTTCGCGCGGATATACATTGTGAACCGCCGCGAGGGCTCGCTCAACATTCCCGACACGTTCGCTCCCAAGGCACGTGTGTGTTCGTGTGTGTGTGTGTGTGTGTGTGTGTGTGTGTGTGTGTGTGTGTGTGTGTGTGTGTGTGTGTGTGTGTGTGTGTGTGTGTGTGTGTGTGTGTGTGCGTGGGTGTGTGTGTGTGTGTGTGTGTGTGTGTGTGTGTGTGTGTGTGTGTGTGTGTGTGTGTGTGTGTGTGTGTGTGTGTGTGTGTGTGTGTGTATGTTCGTGTGTTGTGCATGTGCGCTCTCATGTCTGATGCGAAACTATCATTTTCACTTGGTTTATGTATTGGGACTCACGCTAACACATCCATCTCGCCACCGCACGCACACAAACACACACACACACACACACACACACACTCTCTCTCTCTCTCTCTCTCTCTCACGCACAACTCTCACACACACGCGCACACGCACGCACGCACGCACGCGCGCACGCGCGCGCAGGTGCGCAAGTGGCTCGGCAACAACAACGACGCCTACCAGCAGGTCTTCCGCCAGCGCATCGTCTCTGTGCTCAATTCCTACACGGGCGAAAACGCCATCTTCAATCCCCTCCGCGCGCTCCGCCCGGGCGCCAACTCGGGCGGCGACAGCATGGCGTACGTGGACTCGAAGGTGGCCGAGACAGCGCCGACGTGCGACTTCTGCGATTTTGAGCGGCAGACGGCGGCGGACGTCTTCGGCCGCATCGCGACGACGCATGTGGTGACCGCCGCGAACACGTTCAAGTACGACGGCTTCCACGGGCTCATTCTCTTCCGCTCGCACCACCCGCTGCGCTTCGGCCGCGCGGCGTTCATCGAGTTTATTGGCACGGCCGCAGAGTGGTTCCGCCGCGCGCACGCACGCGACTCGCGCTACATCTACCCGCACCTGATGTGGGATCTGCTGCCGAAAGCAAGCGCCAGTCAGCTGCATCCGCACGCGCAGGCGAGCCTCAGCCCCGACCGATACTACGGTGCGTGCTGCGTATGAAAGCTGCGTGTGTGCGAGTTGTGTGTGTTGTGTGTATGTGCTTGTGTGTGTGCTTGTGTGTGTGCTTGTGTGTGTGTGCGTCTGTGCGTGTGTGCGCAGTATGTGTGCGTGTGTGTGCATGTGTGTTTGAAGTTGCCGTCCGTTGCAGTACAACGACATTGACTCGGTGTCCTTATCATTCATTCCTGCACCCCGCAGGCACCGGCGAGATTTTCCGGTCTGCGCTGGCGTCGTACGCGCGCGACACGGGTGGCCGCAACTTCTTCACCGACTTGGTGCGCGTTCACGAGGGGTTGGGCCTGGCGGTGCGGTTTGGGGACGCCGTGGCCATTGCGCACCTCACGCCGAAGAAAGAGCACGAGGTGTTTGTGATTGCGCCCTCGCACTCGAAGGACTCTTCGTTTGCCATTCTTCTGCACGCCGTCCTCCGCGCCTTCATCGACGATGCGGGCATCCTGGCATTCAGCATGGGGGCGTTCTTCCCCCCGATGGCCCCGAGCCCCGATGGACACCCGCCGCTGCCCCTCATCGCGCGCGTCATCGACCGCGGCGTCCCCACCAGCGACCGCTCCGACATTAGCGCCATGGAACTCTTCGCCGCCTCCAACGTCAACACGGATCCGTTCAAGGTGGCTGCGCTGCTCCACGGCGCCGTCGCGCGCAATCTGGCAGCAGACCTCTGAGGAGCAGAGTGGGAACGGGCTTTAGTGGCATGCTGGCCGTGCCTGGCGCCGCCGCTGTGGGTTGAACCCGCGCGGTCGGCAGCCGATTGTCCGGAGAGAGCGAATGCGCGCCAATCGGTGTCTTCGCAGCGCGTGACTCTACGGCAGAATAAATGTATTGAGATTCGGACTTCCGGTTGTTTCAAGTGACCTCCTTTGCTGACTGCGTAACGGCCTATAGTAACGGCCTGTACTGTCGTGCAACAGTCATCCCCTTTATCGCCGCGCATTCCGCGACTTGCGTTCCTTTGGGCCCGCACGACCTCGCTTCCCAGAGCCCGCCACAGGGGCAGCCGAATTTCCCGCGCACGCGCGCACCGCAGCGTCCAATTGCGCACCAAACGCGTTGAACGAGAACAGCGACACGACGCGCGCGTGCCCCGCCTGCCCCATCCGCGCGGCCGCCCGGCGGTCACGTGCCACGATTTCCATGGCGTCCGCAAAGGCCTCGGGCGTCGGCGCGCGAAGAAAGCCCGTTACGCCGTCCGCGACCGTCTCGAGGGGACCGCCGCTGTTCACCGCAATGACGGGGCGCTCGCAGTACATGGCCTGCAAAACACAGCGAGCGGCGTGAGTGTGCGTGCAGAGCCAACACAACAACAAGGGGAAACACGAAGGAAATGCAGAGCAAGGGGCTTCATGCATGGCAGGCGCACCTCGAGTGGGCCGATGCCAAAGTGCTCGCGATCCGGGGTGTACACGAGGCACGCCGCGCGCGCAAGCAGGCCCCGCTTTTGCACGTCCGAAAACGACCGCACGAACGTCACGTGATCGGAGACGCCGAGCTTCGCGGCCAGCGCGACCAGCTCCGCGTGGTGCTCGCGGTTCTCGGCAACCCGGTCGTCGTAGCCGCCTGCGTAACAGGGTGTGTGGTTGGCGTTACCGCTTGCGACAACCGCTTCCGCGTCTCATGCGTGCTCCGGCTATTGTGCGATTTGGACAGTGCAGCGGCAAGCACGTCGATGCAGCGCCACGGTCCATACCTGCCACGACGAGGTGCAAGTCCCTGCGCTGCGCCGGTGCAACACGCCCCCTCAGTTGCGCGAATGCCTCGATGGCGAGGCCAATGTTCTTCTTTCGCTCGTAGCGGTTGATCGACAGAAACACAACCGACGCCCTGCGCGCGGAGGGATGAGGCTCTCTTTATGCACACACTGCACAACAATTAGACGAACAGTCATACACACACGTATGCACACGCTGTGCCCACCCAGGCGAACGGCCGTACACAACACACAGATACGAGCGCGCGCGGAGGGATGAGGCTCTCCTCATGCACACTCTATCCAACCAAGATGAACGGCCATACACAACACACAATACGAGCGCGTGCGGAGCTAGGAGTGCGATTTTGCATACACCCACTTTGTTTTGACAATGTCGTCGACGGACTGCGGGGGCGCGTCAAACGCCGAGAAGTTGATGCTCGGGTAGAGCACGGAGGGCGCGTCCTTCAGTGAGGTGAATGTCGCCGCATAGGTTGCCGCGGTGAAGCGGCTGTTGACGAACACGCGGTGGGCAATTCCTGGGAGACAGCGGCCGAGTGTGGAACATTAATTACACACGGGCGCACCGTGGCTTGCATCTCGTTAGAGGGCACAAAGGGTCGAGCAATGCAGACTTCCTCTCGCCGCACGCATACACACTCAACGGAGTGCAATGATCGTACACACTAAAGAGAACACCTGCCGCGCGCTGTTGCACAGGCGTGGGCGCAGATAAACCACACGGCGCACACATCATGATATAATCAAAAAAACACACGCCGCGGCGTGCGCTGCAGTGGCACGTGACGTGCATGTACCTGTGGTGCGCTCCTCGAGCCAGTCGATGGGGGCGCGGTAGAGGCGCTTCGCGAGGGACTTTCGCTGGGTGAGCAGCTGGTCGGGGAAGTGGCAGTAGAAGAGTACCTGGGATGGGGTTGGGGTGGGGGTTAGGGAGAAGGGAGACTGCGAGTGGGAGCGCAGGCAAGGCAGAAGAGGCTCTGTCGACGGCGTTGGCGCACACACACATGCGCGCGCACGTGCCATACACGACTCCCACACAGAGTGCCCAAACAGCATCCACATCACTTCGGCACATGCTGGCAACCAGTGCATTCTCTCTCAGCCACGCACAGCCGGCGACTGCACATGCACGCACTCTGCAAGCCTGCGCACCTTTGCACGCCCCAGGCGCAGGATGGGAATGCACGCCGCGATTTGGTCGCAAAACACAACGTCCGCGGCGCGTCCTTCCGCCAACAACAGTGCAACCGCGAGGTACATCATCCGCACGTACGCACAGAGCGCAAACATGCGTCCAAAGACGTGTCGGGGCAGCCAGTCGCCGTGCACGCGGACGTCAATGGTGCCATCGCGCGTCTCTGCAAAGCAGTGTGCGGGGTCGTGGTGCGAGGTGTAGATGCGCACAGAGTGGCCGCGCTGTTGCAGGGCAAGGGCCGCGTCGACCACAAGGCGCTCGGCACCGCCTGTGTGCGAAGGAGGGAATAAGGGGGTCAGGCACGTGCCATAAAAAGGGGGGTTGCACTGCATGCTTCCCAAGCCCACTTCCGCAAGGCACACAGACGGACTCGCCTATGCCCAGGTCGGGGTGAATGAAGGCCACGCGCGCCATTTCTGCCCCCGCTTTTGCGTCAGTGCTACAAAAGAGAGGCGCAAGTCGTTAGGAGATGCAAGCTTGAGTGCACCAATCGTCCAGGTTGTGTGCAATCTTCTGTAACACTTTGTGTTACTGTGGGGGAACCGAGCAAAAAAAAAAAAAAAAAAAACCTTCTCACTCCCCTCTCTTTTGTCGCCATGTATGCGCGTCTGCTTCGCCTCCCTTCCGCCCTCCTGGCGCAGGGTGCGCACGCAGCCTTGTTGCGCGCGGGGCGAGCCAGGTGCGCGGCCCG
>CALSCQ010002671.1:40000-48219 GCA_943704525.1 Pigoraptor vietnamica | reverse complement strand
TATGGATACCAAAACATGGGTTGAGTAGCTTTGTGGATGTGGAACCCGCAATGTTACTTCCGCGTAAGGTGAGTGTTACAACATTAACTGTTAACTCCCACCATTGCATAAACAGCGGCTCTTTTGTCCGCAGTGGGTGGGTGTTATGCAGGGTGCAGGCAGTGGTGGGTGTTATCCTAATTGGGCAGCACAATTGCGCTGACGCCGGCTTTTTGGTCGCACGGGAGCGTCCTATTGCTGAGGCTGCATCTTCACTCACACACACACACCCTCTCCGTCTTTTTCCACATTACTCTCTCTCTTGCGTGTGCCATACGTTGTCTCTTCGATTAGGACATGGCGCATCACCTCTTCGTTCCGCCGCTCAAGGCGACCACCGATGTCGACTTTTCGTCGAAGCTCGCCGTCACAGCGAGCGATGCCGGGGGTCGCGACCTTCTCCGCGCACTGTCGGACAAGCGCCGGGAGCTCATCAAAGCGCTTTCGAACTGGGATCTGAAGCAGGATGCGTTCACCGGCACTGCGACGGCGTACTTGTCGCTTTTGCGCGGCTTGACGGACCAGGTCGAGGCGGCGCAGCCCGCCGCAGCCGCCCCTGCGGAGGAGAAGAAGGAGGAGAGGAAGGAAGAGAAGAAGGAAGAGGAAAAGGAGGACGGCGCGGGCGATAAGGCTGACAAGGAGGGAGAGAAGGACGGCGCCAAGGGGAAGGAGGAGGAGGCGAAGAAGGAGCCGCCGAAGGTTGCGGCTGCTTTCGCCGAGAATGCGATGCGCCACCTCGTTGCCTTCACGTGGACGAACACGCTCGGCACTGTGCCGCAGTCGACGCAGTGCGACGCGGAGTTTGAGCTCGTGTCGATGCTGGAGGACATTGCGATCTGGTGGGTCACGAAGCAAATTGCAAACATCAATTGGGCCGTTTTGCTTCGCGCGATCTCTCCCTTGTTCTGAGACGGGTCGTCTGCCGGGGTGTTTAGTTGCCTGTGTGTGTGACCGCCTCTTTGACTGAGTCTCCGTGCTCCCGCAGGCACGCCAAGCGCGCGGCGAAGGTGCTGAGCGACCCTGAGGCCGAGGAGGACGTGGCGAAGGAGGCGTTTGCGCTGATGAAGGCCGGCGCCGGCATCCTCTTCCACGTCGAATCGGCCGAGCTGTCCAAGCTGCGCGAGCCCGGCAAGTCGACCGACACGAGCCCCGTCGCCGTGCGCGCGTACGCGAACCAGCAGATTGCCGAGGCGCAGGAAATTGTCCTCTTCCGCGCCGTCGAGAAGAAGAGCGCCCCGAAGCTCATCGCCCAGCTTGCGCTCGACACGTCCGCAAAGTTCGCGAAGGCCCTTTCGGACGTGCGCAACATCGAGGCGAAGGGAAAGACGGACAAGTGGCGGGGATATCTCGAATACAAGACGGCGGCCATGGACGCGCTCGGTCGCGCGCACGCGGCAGCGGACCTCCTCGCGGCCGACCAGTGCGGCGCGGCCATTGCGCAGTCGAAGACGGCTGACGCGGCGTGGGCAAAGGCGCTGACGGCGTGCGAGGCGCACTTTGCGGCAGAGCCCAAGACGTCCGGATCGCCGCAGTCGACGCCGGCCGTTGCGCGGACGGAGCGCATTATTCGCGAGATTTCAGCCAAGGCGACGCGCGAGAACGACTTTGTGTACTTTCAGAAGGTGCCCGGAGATGCGCCGGCGCTTCCGGAGGCCAAGGGGCTGACGGAGCCGACGCCCTTTGAGCTGCCCGCGCGCAGCGACATGTGGTCGCGAGGGCCCTACGGCGGGCTGCTGCCGAACAAGGCGACACCGCCGAAGGAAGTGCGCGGGGAGTCTGTCGAGAAGATTGTGCCGATGGGCGACAAGAAGGCCGGGGGCGGCGACAGCGGGCACGAGTTTTGCACGCTGCTGTGAGGACCTTTGCGGCTGTTTGTTCAGGCGGCGGCGTGGCGTGGCGTTGCGTGCACATAAGTACTTGTATGACAGTAATTTTTTACAGCCGGGTTTTTGTTCTCGTTTAATTGCTTCTGCCTTAAAATTGCAATGCGATGTTCTTGTCACTTGTACAGTGTCGTTTTCGCCTGTTTTCCTGTGAGGGTCGGCTACGAATGGAGGTTGGGGGATTTTCCACGTCCAGTCGCATGGTGTCCCCATCCGAAGCAGCACCTGCGTCAGATTTCGCTTTTGATTAATATTCCTCCGAGGGCGGAGGAGGGAGTGGGGGGGTATACAGTAGTCGCCCAGGGAATTAATACCGGCAGTGTCGATTGCTTAACTGGCTGGAGGGGGTACTGTAGTTGTGGGGCGACTTCGGCATTAACACGGCAATGTCTAGACGGCCGACAATTACTCGGAGGCGGTTATTGCCAATGGCAGTCCACCGGCGATCCACTGCGAAGAATTGGGGGCACTCGCTTACGACGCAGGCGCGGCGGGCTTGGGAGTCACGGACACGAATACAAAAGCACTCACTGCGGCTGCTGAGTTCATCGTTCTGGCGTCTTGCTATGACGATTGGGCACGCGCGCAAGTCCAACGAAAATTTATCCACCAGAGCCTCTTCATTGGTGCTATGGCTCAACTGGCTGAAGAAACGCGTGCGTGCGTGCCATCCGCTCAAACACCCGCACCCGCCGATCGGCGTCTCCGCGCAGCAACTCAACGTCGCGGACGTCCTGCAAAAATATTCTCCGCACCTCCCCGCGCGGCAAATCGCGCGCGAGCACGCGCAGCTCGTGGCACAGAATGAGTATGTGGCCCTCCACCTCGACGTGCGCCTTGACGGGATCGAGGACACCGGCAGTGTTGACCATGCGCTCGGCATCCCTGCGAAATTGGCACAGTCAGTTGACATTCGGCCGGGTAACAAACCGAACCCCGACATGGCAGCGAATGCCAACAGGCAAGGGCACCGATCAAGAGGGTTCAAGCACTTAAATTGTGACGAAAAAAAAAAAAAAAAAAAAAAAAAAACATTCACCTGAGCACGAGGCGCATGCGATCGTGGAACGACTTGCTCCTGAGGCCACTGCGCTTTCGAAGGAAGTCGCGCGCGCGCACAAATGCGAATCGCATGGCCCAGAGCGCGGGGATGGTCGCGAGCAGCTCAAAGTTGAGCTCGTTCGCACGCATGATTTTGTCAAGAGACGCCATCGCCTTCTCGATGTCCACCTTGCTCTTCTGCACCTGGATCAGCAGGGTGCGCAGCATGGTCCCTGCCCCGCGCACGCAACGCGCATGTCAGCAACCAACGGCATTCAACGTCTCGTGGCTGGAGGCGAGCGAAATACAAATAATAGAAGTGCATCTGCACAATAATTGTACGCAAGCCTACTGGACTACCTACCTAACACGAGGGTTGGCGATACGAACGACAGAGACACGACCCACCGAGCACAAGGGCCTTGACCGGCGACCGAATGTCGCGTTCGTACCCCTCCATGACGGGAGACAAGTCGCCCTCGCGTGCTGCGCGACCCACGGCGTCAAGCTGCGCCGGTGACAGCGCGAGCACGTCCCGCGCGTAGTCCGTCACCATGCGCTCGAGCGACTGCGCAAAGGAGCAGCCACGTGAGCACAAGCAAGTTTTGTGTGGAAGTGTGTCTGTCGCTGACGAAGTACCGCAAGCATAGAGGGGCACAACCTGGCATTATTCGATGTGCGTCAAAGTCCTAAACGCTGGGCAGCTCTCACTCTCAAAATAACTGGCTCACCTCCACGTCGCTCTGGAGTGACCGCGCGCCCAAGAGCGCAATCTCGCTGCGGTCGTAGCGCACTATCGAGTAGATGTGCATGACGGGACGCACGATCCACTCGCGCACTATGTTCATCGCGGAATCTCGCAATGCGCTCACATATCGCTCGATATCGTGGCGACGCACAATCGCCCGCGACACGGACATGTAACTCGCGCCAACAACCACGGCCACCGGCAGCCAGTAGCGCTCCCACGCGGGGGGACGTGCGCACTCTGCCGTGAGATCAGCGAGCCGCGTGCGGAGGGACATGGCCGTGCGTGCGAGGCGCACAAGCTCTTCTGCGAGCGCACGGACGTCTGACGGCGGTTCCGCTTCGACCGTGCCACTCGTTCCGGCAACCTCAGCAACGACGACGCGCAAGAGACGCACGCACTCGCGGACCACCTGCAGCGCGGGCCCCCGGGCAGCGTTCTCGTGGAGCTCGGCAAGCAAGCCGAGACATCGCGCGTGGCGGTCGCGAAGGCCGCGCGCGGCGTCGAGTCGCCTCTGAATGTGCGCGCGCGAGTCCGCGGGAAGGTAACGCACCTTCTGCCAGTCATGCGCCCCGGACGCCAGGGCGGCGGCGAGGCGAATGGGGACGTCTGAAATCGAACGGAGATCTAGAATGAGGGGCAAGGCGGCTGGCCAAACACACGAAGGACTAGCACTCGCACCCCCCCAACGCCTGTCACCAACCGAACACATAGGAGATGCACAGCGTACAATGGCCTGCATGCGACGCGCACAAAGACCAACACACGGTGCGCCTCCTTATCCGCAGAGCACACACCTTCCACGCACACGCAAGGGGTACTCACCCTGCATGAAAAACACCGCGGGCAGCGCAGCCTGGTCCTCCCAGTACGCCATCTCGTCCCCCGCGCGCAGCGTTTCCGCAACAATTGCCGCAAACACATTCTCCACGAGGCGCACGGCGGCCTTTGCCGCGACAACCTCCGCTGCCTCCGCGAGCGAGCCGTCGCCGGCGGGCGCCTCCGGTGGCCCCTGTCGCAGCACGCCCTCAATGTCCGCGGCGATGCGCTCGATGTCGTTCGCACGCGGAGAGCGGCGGCCATCGAGCACGCGGAGGTGCGACGCCAGCGCAGCAAACGCGGGGTGTTCTTTGGCGCGGCGCTCAATGCCCCTCCAGAAATGTTCTGGCTTGAGGCGGCCAAGCACCGCGCGGATGTGCGCCGAGCGCTCCTCCATCGCGTTCTATGCAAATCACCCACCAATGCTGGCAAAGCAAGTGCGCGAGGGTGCGTTTGTCAAGCGTGCGCCACGTATGCCGACGCGCACACGAGTGTAGATGCACTGAGATGAGTGGTTGTGTGTGCACGGCCGTTTCATGACACTCGTGGCTGAGCGTGACGTCAGCCGGACAAGCGTGTGATGTGGAGCGGATTTTGCGAAAATAAGGATTTCATTCGCGCACGCAAGTCGAAACGCGCCGCCAGTCAACAACAACCTTCTCCTTCTCTCCTCCGTTGCGACCAACACGTGCAACACGTGGCATCCCTTCCACACGCGCGCACACACACACACGCACTTCGTGTCATCGGACCATTGCATTGCCGTCGTTGGACATGAATATCGCGAGGATTCGCTCGGCCATTGCGGGCCCAATGCGCCGCGTGGTGCCCGAAGCCGCGCGGTTCACCTGCAGCGCCATTCACTGTCAACTCACGGCGCCATGCATGCACGATAAGTGGCTGGCCCGGCTGACACAACACGCACACACCCCACTCACGCACATGCCTGCGCCAAGTCTTCCCCACACCCACCGCAATGTCTGCGATGAGGCCGATTCGCGCGGCGTCGTTCCGCTGTGCCATGTAGGCGTCGTAGAGTGCGCGCGGGGACGGATAGTGCCTCGCGATCTCTTCTGCGATGGCCTCGGTGAGGCCAGTCAGCTGCTGCAGTTGCCGTCGCCAAACCTCCGCGGGGATGTTGGACGTGCGTCGGTGCGCGCCAGCCTCAAAGGAGAAGACGTCCGCAAGCATCCTGCGGTCACGCGGGAGCACATTAGACGTGACGGCGAGGGCGAGGGATGTCATCAGCACAAGCCGTCCACTGAATACCGATTGAGACATGCGTCTGCGATATCGAACCACGAAAACACAACAGCCCCACTCAATGAAAACGCACACTCCCGCACGAGCAACAGTCGGGGTGCAACAAGAGGGCAATCACAGGCGACCCACTTGAGGTCCGTGAACGGCTTCATCCCGAGCGCCTTCGCGTGCTTCGCCACGAGATCGCCCGTGGCCTTCGCGTCCGCAGTGCGCCGCACAAACAAATTCCCGTCCGTCTCCAGCCACACAATCGCGGCCTCGACGTCCGAACGCGCGCACCCAGCGCTCTCCGCCGTCCCGCCCATACCCATCGTGCGCAGCACGGCCTGTCGGAACTGCTCGCTCGTGCCGTGCTTCAGCGTGCGGTACACCTTCGACAACCCCTCCACAATCAGCGTCACGGCGTGGCCGGGAAAGGCGTCGTGCAGCTCCTGCGAGAACGCGACGAGCGCCGAGCGGTCGCATGCCATCCGCGCCAAGTCGTCGGCGAGGATGCGCCGCATGACGTCAGGCTCGAGGGCCACAATGTCTTCGCGCGTGACGCCCGGCGCCTCCCCCTCCACGAAGAACTTTCGCGCGCGCTGGAAGCGAATCGTGAACGGGTGCGGCGCCTGCTCGACCTTCCACTGGGCGCCGACAGTGTTGAGAGCGGTGGAGAGTGCGCCGGTGAGGTCGCCGCACTTGCAGAGCTCGACGTCGAGCAGAACGGTCATGTCACGGATGGCCTCTTCGGGCTTGTAGGCGCGGTTTGCCTCGCGGTGCGCCTGCGCGGTGGTGCAGAGGAAAGAGGGTCACGTTGACGGATCACGTGAGAACAGAGGGGGGCCGCAGCAACATGGGGTCGCAGGAGGGGTACTAACAACAAGAGACTGCAAACGGGCCAATAGGGAAAAGAGCGAGTGGACGAGAGTCAAACATGGAGGTACACGCCAGATGCACCGCAAGCACAATCGAATCGAACGGCGGCACGCACCGCGCGGATGATCTTTTCGCGTTCCTTCGCGCGCTGTCGCTCCGCCTTCTCCTCCTCGCGCTCCCGCTTCCGCGCCGCCGCCGCCTCCGCCTTCTCCTGCTGCTTCGCCGCCTTCAGTCGTTCCTGCAGACAAGGGCGCTTCGTGAATTTCCGCACAGCGGTGCAGGCTCGCCAGTCCACAGCCATGAATTCGTACAGAGCACATAAGCACACACGCAATGGCGTACCTTCTCCAGCCGCGCGGCCTCCTTCTCTGCCGCCTTCGTGCCCGCACTTGCTCTCCGCGTGTGCCCCGCACCTTCATCCTCCATGTCGTCCGTGCGCGCGCGCTTTGCGACCGCACCGTCGTACCCCGGCAACGCGCGCTTCCGCACTTCCGGAAGCCCTTCGACAGCCAAGTCCGAGTCACTCTCACTGCCGTTCTCATGCGCGTCACCGTAAGACACGCGCACGCCGCTGGAAAGCGCCGTCCGGTCGACACTGCGCGGTGGCTCGCGCTGCGGCAGAGTCGCTGTGGGACGACGGGCGGAACCCAGTCCAACTGTGAGGTCGAGTAGCTCTTCGTCACTATCGCTGCCATATGCGAAGGCGTTCGCATCGCTCTTCGGCACAGGGGCTCGCGCAGGAACCGCCGCAGGTGCTGCCGGTCGCTGTTGCGCCTGCATTTAGGGGAAGGGGTTCAGGCAAATCGTGTGCTGAGAAGCAGGAAGCACTCGATTCAACTCACGTCGGCAGTGCGGGCGGCAGGCACCGGCGCCACGACGCCAACAATGACGCAGTCGTCGTCGCTGTCCATGGCCCAAAGTGCCACAACACACGCGCTGCCACTCGCACACTCTGGTGAGTCGGTGAGTCGTGTTGTCACAGGCGCCACTGCACTATGGTGAGTCTCGTCTTCGAACGCTCTGAGCTCGCACGCACGCGAGGGTCATCGGGCCCCTCTCCGACACGCCACGGCCCCACGCATTGTTTCACGCACTGTCGACGCAAGTGAAGGGCGAATGAAAGTCGGGCGATGAAGTCGTGGATGGCTTCGCGATTAAAGTGAGACGCGATGGTCCCCTGGCGCCAAAAATTTCGCGCGAATAAGCAATCACACATACCCGGACACGCACGCACACACACACACGCACACGCACACACACACACACACACACACACACAGAGTACAGGGCACGCATTACAGTACAACGCTACATCTCTAATGTAACCCATCCATAGACGGAACAGAAGAACAGCGCGCCATGTTCGCCGCCAAGTCCTTTGCCGGCGAGGTCGCCGTTGTAACTGGCGCGAGCAGGGGCATCGGACGCGCCGTGGCGGTGTGCCTGGCACAGCTGGGCGCCTCTGTGGCCGGTGCGTCTGCTTGCTTCTGTTGTGGTCGTTGCGGTGTCGACTCCATGCGTGCCGTCTTTGCGCCTGTTACGCAGCGTGCCCTGTGCTGCGTCATTTC
>CALSCQ010002671.1:0-35000 GCA_943704525.1 Pigoraptor vietnamica | reverse complement strand
TGTGCGTTTCTAATTTAGCTGCATTCCATCTAAATTAAGGTTGATACCGTCTGTTATTCAACTGGGTCACGAGGGGCTTGCTGTGTGTGCGAGAGCCAAAAGGTGCACTCGCGGCACTTGAAAGAGAAGAAGGAAGAGAGCAAAGAGAGAGAGAGAGAGAGAGAGAGAAGGGGAGAGTTGAGAAGCGGAGAGAGAAGGCGTTGTCGCGGTGTGCGTCCTTCTGAAGATGACGGAGGTGGGTGGCTGTTTTCCGACGCCTTCTTGCGCTGGCGAAGCGTGACACTTCTCGGCTGCATTTCGTTCGCAGAAGCACGTGTTTTTCGTCGCAATGACCTGCGAGGGTTGCTCTGGAGCGGTGACGCGCGTGCTTAAGCGAGTGGAAGGTATGCGCACTCCTTGTCATGCATAGAAGCGGGGGCAGTGTGTGTGCGTCCGGCGGTGCGCTAGGCGTGTTTGTGCAGGAAGGAATCCGTGTTTGAATGCACTTGCAGCGTGAAGTGCGCGCATGCGCAGTGCATAGTATGTGTCAAACTCCATTAGCGTGCGCTTGTACTTTGGCCGCGTGAGTCGTCTTCGGGCTGCAGTGACCTTGAGCCGTGTGTGCATGGTGCGCGTCGTAGTCGCTGGAGCCGCGCTGTCCTATTACGGCTTGGCGCTCAGGCGTCGTTCTTTCCGCAACAGGCGTGCAGAATGTCGAGTGCTCCATCCCCGACAAGCGCGTGACAGTGACGGGGAGCGCCCCCAAGGACACGCTGCTTGCGGCCATCCAAAAGACGGGCAAGGAAGTGCGGTACGAGGGCACGGCATAAGCGGCGACGGCTGTCATTTGTTACCACGGAAAAATACAAAAAGTGACATGCAACGCAACGGAACGCTCCTTAACAATACGCAATCCGAGCAAAGAGACGAAAAAGCGCAGACGGCACAGCGCGCTCGCGAGACAGCGCAAGAGCGGTCACGACGGCAGGCGGCGATCGGGTCAACCCCAGTGCGACTCAGTGGTGCTCTGTGGGTGTGGGTACGGCGTTCTCCTCCCAGATCCTGCGGTTGTCCCGCAGGTGGACGAGGCAGGCGTCGCCGAGCTGGGGGAGGAACGTGGCGTAGAGCTTGTAGAGAGGCTCGACAATGTAGCCGATGAACGAGCTCTGGCATTTGGCCATCGTGGCCGAGTTGCGGTCCATGAAGGGGCTGATGGGCATGCCGAGACGGCGCTCCATGTGCGGCCGAGTCAAGGAGGAACGGGGTTTGGGGGAGGGGGCGGGTTCACAGACACACAACGTCAACGCATGCGTGAAGAGACTTCTGAAGACACAGGGGCATGCCAGCACACCTGCACGCACGCGCATCGGGACTGCACGCACATTACAGACGCAGTGCGGGTGCGGATATATCGCCCTGGTTGAAGAACTCGTCCATCACGCGGTGCGCCCACTCGAGGTACAGCTCGCGGCACTTGACGGGGTTGCTGACGTCGGCGCAGTGCAGCGCCATCGCGAGGATGAGCAGGATGGTCGAGTTCGGCAGCGTCTCGTCGGGCTTGAGCTCGTGGCTCGGCAGCGCGCCCTTGAATTTGCCCAGCAGCTCAAAGTGCAGGCTCATGTCCGTGTTCAGCACCATCTGGATCACCACGCCGCGCGCGTGCCGGGCGTCCGCCGGAGACAGCGCGCTGAAGATGTTGCACTCGTCGCGCGAGATGACCTCAAAGGCGCGCGCCAGGTGCATGTTTTCGAGCACAGACTGGTCGTTGTACAGCATCGCCTCGGGCGACCGCGCGTTGATGTGGAACGCGTTGTTCAGCCCCGGATGCATGTAGTCGTGGATGGCGGCCGCAATTACCGCAGAGAAAATGTCGAGGTCCGACAGGTACTGCGCGAGGCCGAGCGTCGACAGAAAGTGGTACATCGTCTGCGTCACGTCCGCCGCGTGAATGGCGTTGTGGTAGGGGTTCTCCGCCTTGTACCCTCGCTCAATTGCCAGCAGGAAGCGGTCCAGCCGCGCGCCGTCAATCCCCAGCTTCGGCATAATGTCAAACTTGTTGAGGATCTCGCGCGTGACCCAGCGCAGGCTGCCGCCGTTCGTCAGCTCGTGCGCCTTGAACACGTTGAAGTCGAGGTCCTCGAGCAATCCCGTGCGCGCCTGCAGCGCCACGCTGTCAATCTCGGCCTGGCCAAGCGGCCGCTGCACGCTCACGAGTGCCTCGGACACCGCTTCCAGCCGCGTCGCAGTGCCGTCGGGGGCGGCGGCAGCGGGAGGCGGCGCAGCAGGCGCCGGCGCATCCGACGGTGCGGGAGCCAGGTTCGAGCTCCGATATTTCCTGATTGGAAAAGAAAGGCAAACATGAGATTCGAAGCGCACGGACGTGCACGCTTCTCAGGAACAACCGGCCCAATTTCCAAACGCACGCACCTCTGCGACTCGGGCGTGCGACCACCGTCTTCGCTGTTGTCCTCGTCCTCGTCGTCGTCGTCATCGGACACCGGCGTCTTCTCGTTGCTGCTCTCGCTGAACGCGCGCTTTCGGCGATCCGCAAAGCTCTCGATCGCGCCGTTGCCGCCATCCGCCCGGAGCTCCGCGATGCGCGCCGATACCACCGCAATCCACTCACGCGTCTACGCGTGACACACGCACGCACAAAGAATCCGTGAGCAAAACTTGCATCTGGCACACACGGCGCCGATACAGGCCTCACACGCACCTCTGCTTCAGTGTCGGCGTGCGCATAATAAGCGCGAGTGTCGATCTTCGCCTGCGCAATTTCCATGCAGACGACGTCCTTCCGCTTCACCGCGCGGCACGTGTTGAACTCCTGCAGATCAATGACGCCGAGCGGCTTCATGTCCTGCGTGTGCGTGTGCAGGCGCGAAGCACATCAGCATCCACACGCACGGGACCATGCCACGGGACCACGAGCACATCAGCATCCACACGAACGGGACCATGGCACGGGACCACGAGCACATCAGCATCCACACGCACGGGACCATGGCACGGGACCACCAGCCACCCCTGACACGCACCTTCCGACTGTTCTTATAGTAATAAATCAGGCTGCCGCTGAGCACAAAAAAGCGCCGGCGCCAGTTTTTCATCACGCCACGCCCGCCCCGCTTCGTCATATACCCCTCGCGGTCGACGGGCGCCGACACGGCCACGATGGAATTCGATCGCGACGACGGCAGCGACGACTCGGGCGTCTGGATGGAGACGGGAAAAGATCAATACCGTGCACCGCATCAACCAATCCTCGTCACACAGCCCGGCATAGGCGCGCACTGAGAGCACAGGGGGAGCGCACCTTGACACCTTGCGAGGCGGACGAGCTCTGCGGGCCCTGCGAGTTGCGCATCGAGGCCTGGCGCGACACGTTGCCGCCGGGCAAGGGCGAGGCTTCCTCCGGGGTGGCCTCGTGCGACGCCGTTTCCGAGGACTCGGCAATGTTGAGGAGGCTCTTGAGCGAGCTCTTGCTAGAGCGCTTCAGCGTGGAGCTCTGGCGAAATTTGAGCGACGCCTGCCGGGGGAAGAACGACTCGAGATAATCCGAGAACTCGGAATCCATCGAGCTGTCCATGGACAACCGCGCCTCCAAATTGGGAACGTACACGTCGTAGTTGGACGTGAGTTCGCCAATCACAAAGTCAATGTCCGTCGCAAGGTCGACGTCGACCGAGCTTTTCAGGCGCTGCAGCACGAGAAGCATCTTCTCGACGGGCGCCGTGAGGTCCATCTGGCTCTGCGCGAGCTGCAAAGGGGGGACACCATCGATCGTCAGCACACAGCACGTGCAACACTCAAAGAAAGCGGGCGCCATTCCAGAATAGAGGCCATCCAACTGCGCCCACCTGCGAGCCGTGGTCGATCGAGGGATCGGCCTCCCCAAAGAACTTTGTGACCTTCTTCATCGACGCGAGGAGGTCTTCCTTCGACTTCTTCTTCTGCAGCCCCTGCGACAGCGTCCAGATCAGCTCAGAGTCCGGCACCGCGAGCACGGCCGACAGCGCATCTCCGTTCGCCTCGTCGGGGCCGTCGTCCAGGTCCAGGTCGTCGCTGTCGTACGGACAGTCAAACACCCGCGAGTGAATCGGAATGCTCAGCAGCGAAAACGCCGCGGCGGTCGAGAGGGGCGTCGCGGCGTCCGTACTGCCCGAGGCCTTGCGCAGCGAGTCGATGCGAGGCGTGGCAAGAAAGGCGACGACCTCGTCCTCGGGAAGGTGCAACATCTGGCCGACGAGCTCAATGCCGCCGCGCGAGAGCGAAAAGAGGCACTTGGCGTGGTCCACGAGCGCCGTGTAGTCACTGAAGGCCAGCCGAGGGCTGTTGAGCTCAAACGCGTCAAACACGTTCATCCCCAGCAGAAGGTCCGGCAGCACGCGTTGCAGAGACGCCCCCATGTGCGAGATGCGCAGCTTGTAGTTGATCGCAATGTAGAAGGGAAATATCTCCTCCACCTTGTCGCCGCAGATGCGCAGGGATCCCGGCGGTATGGGCGTGAGCGACCCCCTGCGCCGGTCGCTCGGCCGTATCACCACGTCCAACACCGCGACATTCGGCGAGTCGCCCTCCGTCGGCGCCACCACCGACGCCTCCACGTTCGACGCCTTGATGTACGTGCGCGCGAGGCCGTCCACGATGCCCTTCAGAATGGGGCCGCACCCGGGCGCACCAAAGTCGGCGTGCAGTTCGAAATTGACGCCGTCCGTGTCGAGCATGTACAGCGTTGGCAACACGAGGCGCTCGTCGGACGCAGAGGCGACGAGGTCCTCGTGCAGGCGGCTGAGGTGCCGCAGTGCCTCGCGGAGCGACCCGCCCAGCTGCTGGAAGAGCCTGCAGCGCACAGTGAAAGCAGTCGCACTCAGTGAGTTTGTGTGGCATACGACATTGACAATGCGGAACAAAACCCGTCAATACCCACTTGCCGAGGCCGTTGCGGCTCACATAATCCACCCAGTATTGCCCGAGCAGCTCGAGCACGTGCGCGCCCGAGCGCAGGTTCGCATATTCAGCGACCACGGAGACGTAGGCCGCGGCGAGGGCATTGGGGCACGCGCCCCACGACGCGGGCTCATCCGCAATCTTCTCCGCCAGCGCAGCAGCGCGCAAATCCACCACGCGCACCGCCCGTTCACCGAAGCGATCGGCCACAAGGCTCCGGAGAAGGCCGACGATAAGCTCGCGCATTTTCGGCGTCCGCCAGGCGGTCCGACACACTCAGGAGCGTGCGCATGCGCCGGCGGGGCACGCAGGTGCGCGGGCAGAGTGCGCCGCACACATTACGGGGCGGCCGTCAGAGCGTCGTCTGCCCGTGGGGCCGCATCACCAGCCCACCACACACTGGCAAGTCGTACAAAGGACCTCCGGCGCAAAAAAACACGCCGAAATTTGAAAACTGTGCCCCAGTCGACGCGCCAACAGCCCTCGCAGCGAATTTGTTCTGGCTTCACTCAAAGCCTGTCGGAGGCAGACACAAGGGAGGGAAATGCTCTGAAGCTGCAAACGGCGTGCTTCAAGTCGTGCAAGGAATTATGAGAAGGCTGCTGTGCGTGCGTGCGTGCGTGTGTGTGTGTGTGTGTGTGTTGTCCGCCAAGCGCAGTGGCTGGTGCCGAGAAAGGCGACGCAGAGCGTTTTGCGGTTGCCGGGAATAATCCCGGATTTACTTCGAATGATCTAATGTCACGTGATATTTACGGACGTGTTACCCCAAAACGGCTGGCCAAGCGCATCCCCATGCTTGCCTCACTGAAGTCTGTTTAAAACGCACACGCCACTGTGGGACGCCCATTGTCTGGACGCAAATGTGCTGCGGAAGGGGACCAAACGGGTGCCATGTGCACCGGGAGCGGACCTGCGCAACCTGCGGCGTGAGTGAGCGTGCAATATCGCGTTGCGGCAGATGGAGTTGCTCAGCCTCTTTCATTTCGCAGTGTGCGGGGGAAGCAGATACCTTACGCCGCATGAAGGCGCTTGCGGCGGCGACATGGAAGGACACGCTTGCGCGACGGCCAATTGAGCCACCCGAGCACAGGGTACGTGCATAAAGGAGACTGAATGTTCCTGCCGCGTACATTACAGCGTTGCTTTGCGCAGGAACACGTCCGTTCCATGATGCACGGCAACATGCTAACGCTGGATGAGGCGTGGGCTGCGCTGGGGCGGTCACTTGAGGGCGCGAGCGCAGCCTGCGATGGCTACTGGGCCTCGAGCGCCGACCGGCTGCGCGACGATACGCCGGCACATTGCCACGCACAGCACTACCATTGCGGCGCGTGCAGCGTCGTGTTGCGCCCGCCACTTCCCGGGGGCTGTGAACTCGTTGTGCCGGAGGGCACCTACACTGTCACGGCGTCGGCGCGGGGGTACGAAGAGCGCTCGCAAGTGCTGCGCGTGACGGACGACCGGCCCGTGACGGTGCACTTTGCGCTGCGACCAAGGGCCAAAGCGCGCGAGTAATAGTGGTCTCCGTAATTGTTAATTTTAATGCAAATGTACATAAGACGGTGGCGCCGCGTCACTCGGCGTCACCTCGCGCCAGTTCCTGCACAATGGATCAGGGTTCAGTACAAGCCACACTCACGCCACCTCCACCACCAAACCGTCGCACAACCCACCTCGTCATAGATGCGCTGCCACATTGCCCTGTTAGCGCGGACGCCGTCGACCATCGGCTGGCTGTTCTCGAGATAGCGCGCAAGCAGCTCGAAGCACGGGAGGCATATGTAGTCGATGAATCCCAGCTGGAGCTTCGGTACGCTCGCGCGGTGTCGGTCCATCATCTCGAGCGGAACGGTGCCCATGCGGCTCTCGCGGTCGCCCTGGTCGAAAAACTCGCCGTACACGAGCTGCGCCACCTTGGACTGTTGCTCCCACGGCTTGGTAATCGCCGAAATGTCCGCCGCCGTCATGATCATGCCACTGCGCGCTCGCCCGTGTGAGTGCGTGCATGCACGGCGTGTGGTGCTGAGCATGTGGCATTCGAAAGCAAGACAGAAGGCGCACGCACGAACCTTAGCGAACGCCTGTGACGGGAGCTCTTGCGGTCAAGCACGCCGTTTGTCTCGGCGAGAATGGCCTTAAACTCATTCCGGTTGACAAAGTGGTTCGCAATGTCCGTGTGCATGATGCACGCCTTGATGTCTGCGCATTCGTGACGCTCAGGACAACAGCAGCCGTTCTCTAAAGACACGCACACAATCACACATGCCGCAAGCACATCCGGGCGGATACGGTCGAGCATGTTCTTGTACGCCTCCTGCGACGTCAGGCCCTGGAAGATGTTGAGCGTGTCGCACGAGACGAGCGTAACAAAGTGGCTGAAGTGGTGCTTCTCCAGAATGGACGAATCGCCGTAGAGTGACCACAGCTCGCCCTCGGCCGTGCGAAGGAACGAGTTGTTGACGCCCCGGTGGTCAATGTCGTGCACCAGCACGGCGACGAGCATCCCGAACAGCTCGTGCCTTCGCAGGGCGCCCGCGAGTTTCGCAGTGTGCGACTTCATCAGCGCATAGCACGTCTGCGTCACCTCAAAGGCGTGGTCCCAGTTGTGGTACAGCACCTGCCGGTAGTTGCGCCGCACGGTCAGCACAAACCGCCGGAACACTTCGACGGGGACACGATAATGCTCGAGAAAGCCAAACTCGCGGAACATGGCCTCTACGGCGCGGCACTGGTCCAGCCACGGCATTCCGCGCGGGTCGCACGTGAAGCGGTCCACGCCAAACGACGATGCAGGCGCGGGGGCCGCGGCGGCGAGCAGAGCGACGTCCTCCTCGGGGGCCTTGGCGTGGTACGACATGACCTCGAGCACAAGGCGGGCGCGCCGCTCGTTCTCGATCGCCTTGTCGAACAGCTGGGCGTTCTTGATGGCAATGCCGCAAAACACGCTGAAGCAGCGCAGCAGCCGCTCGTCCTGGGGCGTGAAGCAGACGTTGCCCGCCTTGTTCAACAGCTGCGTAACACCAATGACCTCGCCGTCGCCCAACACGATGGGCACGCAGAGAATCGTCCGTGTGGTGAAGCCCGTCTCGCGATCAATGTCGCGATTGAAGCGAGGGTCGCTGTAGGCGTCGCGTATGTTCAGCGTTTCGCCCGTGCGTGCCACGTAGCCGGCGATGCCCTGCGCGATCGGGAAGCGCACCTCGCGCGGGGGCCCCTTCTTCAGGCCCTCGGATTCGGCCTCGTCCGTGCTGTCCCTCCGCGCCACCGCCGCAGCCACGTTCGCGTCCAGGCTCCCGACCTCAAACACCCGCGCATAGAGTTCCTGACGCTGCGCATCAACCAGGAAGACCGAGCACCGTTCGGCGCGCACGAGCAGGGCGGCCGTGGCCATGACGTGGTTGAGGACGCTGTCGACATCCAGGTGGCCGAACACGCCGCGCGCGACGCTGAGCAACACCTCGTGCTCGGCAATGACGGCACGCTCGAGCTCAAACGCGCGCGCGTGCTGCAGCGCAATGCCGCAGTAGAGCAGAAAGCGCGCAAACAGCCGCTCGTCCTCGACGGTGAACGCGCCCGACGCCTTGTTCACCAGCTGGGCGACGCCAATCACCGCGCTGTGCTGGTTGCGAATGGGGAGACACAGAATGCTGCGCGTTCGGTAGCCCGTGGCGCGGTCCACTTCCTGGTTGAAGCGCGCGTCGGCGTACGCGTCGGGAATGTTGAGCGGCTCGCCCGTCCGCGCCACATAGCCCGCAATGCCCTTCGAGCGCGGGAAGCGGATTCGCTGCTCGCCCTGCCCGCCCGAGGCGCCATTGTCGCCGTCGAACACTTCCGCATATAGCTCGTCGGCCGTCTCGTCCACAAGGAAGAGGGAGCACCGGTCCGCGCTCACAAGGTGCGATGCATACGCGAGCAGCTTGGCCGTGAGCACGCGCGAGTCCAGCTCACGGTACACGTCCTCGAGAAGGCTCAGCATGTTCTCGGACATGGTTCGCCGCTCCCCTTCCGCGACGCGGGCCGCAACGGACGCAAGAGCGGCCCCAGCGTGCTCCGCCAGCATGTCCACAGAGGAAAGGACGTCCTGCGGGAAGCCGCCGTCGCCGCCGCGCGCGACGTACACGGAGTCCATGCCACCCTTGCCCGATGCAACCGGCACAAATAGCGCGGGAAACGGCACATCCGGGGGCGTCGCCGTCATTACTCGCCGTGTGGTCGCCGCCCGTCTGCAGAAAAGGCGCGGGTGAGTCGGATGACACCAAATTGTGATGAGAAGACATGCAACCCACCGCGCAAGTGACTCGATTCCCTCGTTCGAGCTCCCTCCAATCAACCTCAGGTCCCTGCAGCTCGTATCGCCAACGGCAAAGTACGGGCCGGCAACGCCCCGCACCAACGCGGCAAACGCGGACGACGCGCACGCGCGAACCGCATCTGCATTGGCGGCGGACGCACCGCTTTTCGCCAGTGCGAGGGACGCCGCGCTGAAACGCGTAATCAGGTCTGCAAAAGCCATGCGCCTTAGTACGCAAGCATGCACCACAGCAGAGGCTGGCAGCGACGCACCGCCACAACTTGTCGACGGGAGGGCGTGGGTCTGGGCGTCTGCGTGATCCCCGTTCGCCTCGCACAGCGACACACGGCGCTCGTACGGCGCGGCGCCCGTCCCAGACACTGTCCGCAGCTGTCCCCGCAGCGCCGCGGGTATTGCCGCCGGTTTTACGATGATGCTTCGCCCGCCAATGCGAGCCGTGTTCAAACGCGCCACCGCCGCGCGCACGTCATCTGCGCTGTGCAGCTCGACAAACCTGCGACAGCGGGACACGACTGAGCTCTCCGCGCTTGGGCACACACTATCCTAAAGCCATAAATGCGAAATAGCCGGCGGGTTTGCGTGCACATTGCGCCCATGTTCCCACCCATAGCCAAGTGAGCGCCCGCTCTTCTCCGCCAGCGACGCCGAGGTGGTGGGCGCGACCACTGCGACGAGGCCAAAGAGCGCATCCGCACTGAGGTCGTAGGGCAGATTGCCTACGAACAGCGTGCACCCCTGCGCGGCCATCGCACGCATGCGCCGCTGGTGTCGGCGCGTGTGCTAGGTCGGTCGCAGGCCCCGCACACGCGGGTCTAGCGACGCACTGCCGCCGTCATCCACACGGCCCCTCTCAACGCATGTAGCGAGATGTGCTGATGGTGCGAGGTCAACTGTCGTCCCCGACGCCGACACTACGGGTCGTCTCCAAGCGTGCGGGGTTGTGCGGGGCGCGCTGTGGCTCACGAGCGGTCGAAGGTAAGGCTCCGTTTTGAAAAGCAGGCCATAAACAAATGGTGAGCGAGATCTCGGCTATTTCTGTGGGCGATGGTGACATGGGTGTGGGAACCAGGTGTATCTGTGTTTGAGATGGACTGCACACACACACACACACACACTTACATTACGCGTGTGTGAGCGAGGAAGGCTGCTGCAGACCATTTTGCGAAGATGGAGGCGACGCTGAAGGAGGCGGACGAGCTGCACGAGAAGGGCCAGTACAAGCAGACGTTTGATCGGCTCAAGGTCACTATCCACACGCCCTCGCCGGTGCACATACGCACTGTCTGACTCACTTCACACTCGCCACACTTCGCACTCACAGGGCGCGTTGGAAAAGGAGCCGGAGAATGCCGATCTCCTTTGGCGCCAGGGGCGCGCCTATTATAACCTTGCCGAGGGTGAGTTTGTCGCGCGGGCGTGTACTCTTTTCGTGCGCAGCTTACGCCTGTCGCCTGCAGAGGCTGCCGACAAGCACGGCAAGGAGACGAACATACGCGCAGGGTTCGAGCTCGTGGGCAAGGCGCTCGCCCGTGCGCCCGAGAACTTTGCGTGCCACAAGTGGTATGCGGTGCTCCTGAGCGGGCTGGTGGGTGGTTGTGCGCGGGCTGATCGTGCGGCGAAAGTCTGCAATTGGAGACACGATGCATGCAGCGAGCACAGAGGGGCTGTGGGTGTGCGGTGCAGTGGATGGACTCACGGGGCTGTCACGTGCAGGGCGACTTTATCAGCACAAAGGAGAAGATCCAGAACGCGTTCAAGATTCGCGAGCACATCGAGCGAGCCATTCAGCTCAACCCGAAGGACGCGACATCGCACCACATTCTCGGCAAGTGGTGCCTCGGCGTGGCCAACATCGGGTGGATGGAGCGCAAGCTGGCCGCGACTCTGTTTGCGTCCCCGCCGCAAGCCACGGTGGAGGAGGCGCTCAAGCACCTCCTCGAGGTATGCGCGAAGGGCCCGTCGTTTGCTGCTGCCAGGCTCGCCTACCCCCGCACAGGCGCCAACCGGTTGCTTGTCGCTGGGTCTCATTGCCCCTTTTCTGCGCAGGCGTCTGCGATCGACGCGGCGTTCAAGCGCAACATGGTGACGATTGCCGACACGTATGTGCAGCTCAAGAAGGGCGCCGAGGCGAAGGAGTGGTACACGAAGGCACTTGCGGTGCCGAGCGTGGACAAGGCGGAAGAGGCGCTGGATGCGCACGCCACGGCGGCGCTAAAAAAACTCTGAATGAAATGGTTCTTGTTGCAGAACGAGAGGCGACACGGACGCTGCAACGCACGCACGAAGACAGACACTGCGAAACGCGCGAATGAATGGGGACGGCACACAGCCGTCATGCAGCTGATGGAGACAGAGAGCGAAGCGCACGCGACCTCCAACGGGCCATCACACGGAGAGAAGGAGGGCGACACCAACGAGCGTCCACTTGGCGGGGGACTCCTTGGTCCTCAGATTGAAGCTCCACACGTAGGTGCTCCCGCGTTCGCGCGTGCGGTACACGGGGCAGCGGTACGCGCCGCGCGATGCACCGGAGCCGTCGACCGCGCGGTCGCCCTGTGCGAGCACGGCGCGGACGCCCATGACGGGCATGCGCGGGTGGAGGTCCTTGAGTGCGCCGTCCTGCAGCACGCCCAGCGCCGCGTCCCACCGCGCGCCCTCGAGATGCAGGCCCCACAGCAGGGCGCCGTCGCGCGGGCTGTCGTCGATGGTGTCGCGCTCCTTTCGCGTGACCTCGCACTGCAGAGTGAGCTGCGGAGATGGGAGAGGGACCATCAGCACATCCATGAGAATTGACTGGGCCACAGATGGGAGAGGGACCATCAGCACATCCATGAGAATTGACTCCACAGATGGGAGAGGGACCATCAGCACATCCATGAGAATTGACTGGGCCACAGATGGGAGAGGGACCATCAGCACATCCATGAGAATTGACTGGGCCACAGATGGGAGAGGGACCATCAGCACGTCCATGAGCCACAGGTGGGAGAGGGACCATCAGCACATCCATGAGAATTGACTCCACAGATGGGAGAGGGACCATCAGCACATCCATGAGAATTGACTCCACAGATGGGAGAGGGACCATCAGCACATCCATGAGAATTGACTGGGCCACACAGTGGACCGCGCCTCACTTTGTCGAGCGGCCAGTCGTTCTTGCGCGCGGCGACCTGCATCACCGCCGTGAGGAATGCCTGCGGGTTGAACAGACCGGGCAGCCACACGGCCACCGGCAGGCTAAACGACGAGATCCACGACTCTAGCTCGCGGGCGCGCTGGAGGAGGTCGTCGACCCACGGGCCGAGGCTCTTGAGGGAGGGGTAGGCCAGCGCCGCCCACGACTTGGGCACGGCATCGAGGTAGAGATCGCGCATGAGTGACTCCATGACGTCACTGATGGCCAGGTCGCCCTGCGGAGACACGGCCAATGAGACTATAATTGGGCGACGCACGCGGGCACAGGCGAGCACTCGACGCACACTTGCAACGCCCCACGAGCCACACAAACCAACCTTGAGGCCGAGTTCCAGCTGCGTCAGTGACCGCCGAATCTCCGCCACGAGCCTGTTCATGAGGGCGCACTCCTGCAGGGCCACGCTCACGTAAGGCGTGCGCTCCGTCACGCGCTGCGTGAGCTCGTCAATGGGATACGTGTCCGGCAGGCGGTCCAGGATGCCGTCGAGCGCCGCCTTGACCTTGTGCTCCACGGCGACGCCGGCCCCGCCGCTACGGACGAGCGGCTGCAGCTCAAGGATGCTGCGGAACAGCAGCTCCGTGCGCGCCATGCACACGCCAATCTCGGCGTTCGGGTGCATGCCGTACAGGAAGGGGCTCTCCGCGGGCATGCCTTCCGCGTGCAGGCGGTGCGCGGCCAGGTCACCCACGGGCGGCAGCGCAAAGCCCGGCGCAAGCTCGGCGCGACCGTCGAGGATCTCCGGGCGGAAGAGGACGTCAAGGTACGTCGAGCAGAGACGGCGGTCCCACGCGTCCGTCACGTGCCCGCCGTACATGATTTCGCCGATAATGTAGCGCAGGTCGGTCCAGGGCACCGTCGCCTGCTCCTCGAGGTGGTTCAGGAGGACATCGCGGCATATCTTGAGGTCGCCCACGCCAAAGGGGTAGGCGCGGCTCCACCCCTGCGGCCCAAAGCGGCGACGCTCGACGACGACGGCGTGAAAGAAGCAGAGAGAGAAGAGCAGGCCCTTGTACGCTTCCTCGTGGCTGCACTGCTCGTACGCGTCCGGGGTGAACGAGTCGAGCGCCTGCAGCATGTTCGCGCGCAGGCCGGTGGGCGGCTCGTTAGTGATCTTGACGCTGGCCTCGAGCAGGCTGGCAGGGACGGCCAGCGCCCCGTTCCCCAGCAGCGCCTCGGCCGTAAGGAACACGCGCGCGTCCGGGTGCGTCCCCTCCTCCGCAAACTCGTCGATCATCCGCTCCAGGCGCGGGAGCCACCGCTGAACAAGGTGCACATTTTGCAGGAGCAGCCACCCGCCGCCCTCACGGCACGCGCGCAGCCGATCCTCCGCGAGGCCCTCCTGTCCCTGGCCGAGCGACACGGCGGCCAGTGAAGCGGCGCGCCCGGTCGCAGCGGCGAGGTCCTCGACGTCCTTGATGGGATCGGCACCGGGGGACAGCGCGAAAAAGATGGGCGACGCGGCGTCGGTGTCGGCCAAGGCGTCGGCGAGGCGGAAGGGCGGGAGGTCGACGTACTTGCGTCCCATGGTCTCTCCAATGAAGAGCGACACGGCGCTCGTCATGCGGTCCGGGCGGAGCGCGCGGACGATGCACAGGCGGTCAAACGACCCGCACGCCTTCCAGTCCTGCGGCAGCTGCTCGAGCTCGGGTACCTCGGCCTCGTACCACTTCTTCCAGCGCTTCTCCGACTGCTGTATGTCCGCGGGCAGCGCCGCAAAGCCAGCGAGCGTCTTGAGCGCCGACACCGCCCCCCACGCGTCCGCCGCCATCCAATCAAAGGGGCTTGCGATGTTGCGCAGGCGCGGCCCGCGGAGCACAAAGTCGAGCTTGGTAGGCTCGATGTCCCCCTCGGGGCGCCCCGCCAGCACCTGCAGGGTCATCTGCGCCGCAAACGTCAGGCGGTCGCGCTCAAAAAGTCCACGACACGCGTAGAGGAACGTGCCGTAGGTGACGGCGTCGGCGAGCTCCGCCACGCGTCGCGCGAGGTCGTCCGTGTGGGGCGTGGCGGCGATGGCCTTGGCGAAGACGGCCTGGAACGCGGCGAGGGAGAACTGGTACATCGGATTGATGCGGTGGAGGTCGTTGATCAGGAAATACATGAGCGACGCGCGCGCGGCCACCGGGCGGTACTTCTCGCGCGCCTCATCAATCAGCGCCTCGGTGCGCTCCGCTTCGCGCACTTTGGCGGCAATCTCCTGCGCCGTGCGCTTCGTGCCCTCGAGGTTTTCAACGAGTGCCGTGTCCCCGAGAAAATTCCCTTCGGCGGTCGCAATGCGCGCGAGCAGCGCATCCTCCAGCTGTCGCAGCTCCTCCCGGAACGCCGCCTGCTGCGCCGCAAGCTCCGCCTTTGTGCGCTCCAAGTCCGGCCTCTCGCGCATGACGACGTCGGCAAGCAGCTGGTCCTCGAGTCCCTCGCGCGTCACCGTGAAGTCGATGAGGGTGACCTGCGCCTGCAGCTCCGGGGGAAAGTGTGGGTTCGCCATCTTGCTGTGCAAAAAGAGGCGGAAGCCGCGGTCGTACGACACCTCCTTGTCGCCGATGCGGATGAAGCGGCCCTTTTTGATCGTGGACCGCGAGAGCAGCGGCTCCAGGACGGGGTCGAGGCGCTCGGGGACGCTCTCCAGGAGGACCGGGTCGCCACACGCCACCGCGCGCTCCACCGCATCGAGGAAGCCGCGGTGGCCGAGGCGCAGCACGTGGAGGCCGCGGGGACCCTCGCGGGCGCGCAGCCAGCGGATGCCCTGCGCCTGCGGGTCGACTATGAGCGGCCAGCGCAGGCAGTTGCACACGATGGCGGCATTCTCGCGCGAGAAGCGGTCGTTCGGGAGACCCTCGGACTGCCACTGCGCCATGTCGCGCTCGTCCGCCAGAATGGCGAGCGGGTCGATGCCGTCCCCGAGTGGCACGCGGTCTTCGCGCAGGAACGGCAGCCAGCGGTCCCGCAGCAGCATGGCGCGGTAGGCGCGGTTGTAGCCGCCAAGGTAGCACGCAAACGCAGCCGCAAGCGCGACATCCCCCGCCATCGTGCGGCACTGGCTGCGGGACGTCCCCGCGGACTGCGACCAACGGAGCTTTTCGGACGCGAGCCCGTGCACGAGGCGATCCGCCAACGCGATGGTTGCCGCCGTCTCGTCCGCCTCGCGCTGCACGCGATCCTTCTCCGCAGCGGCCGCCGCAAACGCCGCGCGCAGTTCGCCCAGCCGCGCGTCGAGGTCCGCCACGCGCCGCCTGCAGGCCTCCAGGCGCGCCTGCGACTCGGCAAGAAGAGCGTTCGCCTGGCGCAGCGCCTGACGCTTCGGCTCGACGTCGCGGAATATCTCGTAATAGCGCACGACGTTGATGATCCAGTCGCAGAGGCCGGCGGCGGCGACGGATTTTGTGCGCACGATGGTGCCGTTGAACTCGGCGTTCTCGATGTATGGACGGACGGCGGCGAGGACGTTCTCGGGGATGTTGTCCTTGTCGTAGGCGACGAGTGCCTCGAGGAACTTGTCCACCTGGCCGACGGCCTTCTTCGTCGAGCTCCACGAGAGGTCCTTCGGCAGCGGACGTCCCCGCGAGAGCATGATGGCCGTCGCCGCCATCACCTGCTGCACCTCCTTCCCGGGGTTCGTGAACGACTTGAGCTCAATAAGATTCGGCTTGTTCAGCGTGTTGAGCGCCGCCACAGCCGCGTGCAGCGCGGGCTCGGCAAGCGCGAGGTCGTCGGCGCACTCCTGCTGCTTCGCGGCGACATCGCGAGTGATGACATCCACGGTGCGCGCCTCCTCGTCTGCGAGCTTGCGCTCTACCTCCGCCGTGCGACTGTCGGCGTCCACCTGCTGCAGCATCGCGTCGGTCACGCGACGCTTCTCGGCTAGCTCTTCCTCTTGCGCCGCCAGCCGCGCGTGGAGGACTTCCACTTGCCGCGATGCCTCCGTGAGGCGCGAGAGACCGCCCTCGAGGCGCTCGACCAGCACTGACAGCTTCGCGTGCCTCGCCTCCAACAGCGAGCGGAACAGGTGCAGGAGCTCCAGGAACGTCTTTGGCGTCGTATGAATGCGCCGCCGCTCCACTTCCGCGTACTCGGCGGCGACGTGATTGATGCTCTGGTGCACAAACGCCATGAAGCGGACGAGGGCGTCGCGCTGGTCCGCGGGAACCAGGGGAATGTCTCCAACAAAGCGCGACGCGACCGACAGCAGCGCCTCGGCGGGCCACCCCGTGAACCAGTCGATGGACGTGGCGCAGAAGAGCGAGGGGAACTTGCGACAGCGGGCGCGGAACGAGCTCTCCATCGGCGAAAAGCAGAGCACGACGTGCAGGTTGCTGCGCACCTTGGACACAAAGTGCGCCCAGCAGCCCTCGCGCGAGTCGTCGCCGGTGAGCGCCCGCGCCTCTGCGCGGACAAGGTCGCAGATTGCCTGCGCGTCGTCATCGCTGTAGAGGCCCTCGACGTACCCGCCGGTGAGCAGGTCGTTGAGAGGCACGAGGAAATCGTCGCTCACAATGTGCGCGTCCGTCAGCAGGAACACCGCCCCGCCCTCCTTCACGCCGGCCGCGCGCATCACGGTCGCGAGATCGTCGCGGAAGTCGGCAATCTCGTAGCCACGCCGCAGCGCAATCTGGTGGACCTCCTGGCCGCCCAGGTGTGCCGCGAGGCGGGCCAGCGACTGCTTGCCGCTACCGCCCACGCCCACGAGCAGCGCGTGACCGCCGGGCGCTGCGAGCATGCGCCAGATGCGGCACACGTGCGCCATGGCGTCCTCAAACAGCACGAGGTCCATCGCAGGGCCGCTCTCGTTGTGCTCTTCCAGCGCGGCCTCCAGGTGTCGCTTCAGCTCCGCCCAGCTCGCCACGCACCGGTAGTCCGGCCCGCCGGAGTGCGCGAACCCCGCGAAAATCAACGGCCCCTCCGAGAGTCGGCCGTGCTCGATGTCCGGCAGGTGGCGCCGCAGCGTGCGTGCCTGCATGTCGTCAAACACGCGGTGGTCGTCAGGCGAGGACATCCGGTCGCGATACACGCGCTGTGTCTCGTGCAGCCACAGCCGGCACAGATCCAGCGGCGTGCGCACCGATGCCGACGACGCCATCGCCATCCCCCCAAACACACGCGCCAGGTCACGCAGCGTGAAAATGTAGTGAAAGTTGACCGCCGTTGGCAGGAAGGCCGTCGCGACGTCGCGGTGGAGCGCAACCGACGCCTTCAGCACGGCATCGACGGCAGCGGCAGCCGCGGGAAGGTACTGCGACGACCGCGGCGCAAACACAGTCGCAAAGATGCGCTTTGTTGACTCTGCGTCGGGCATGTCCATCGCCAGGACGCAGAAGTGCCGCTGCAGGCGCGCGTTCACGTGGAAGCTGCCAGCCGTCGGGTTCATGCACGCGACGTACTGCACGCCCGAAATGTGCTTGAGGGCCAGCTTGGCGCGGTCGTACCAGTGTCCGTAGTCGAGGTGCTGCCGCAGGAGCGTGTGCGGGGACTGCGTGCCATACGCATCGCACTGCGGCATGTTGAGGTCGTCCACAAAGTACACGATCCGCTTCAGGCCGGGCGGACCGAACGACCGCCCCGTCTTGCGCTCCAACGGCCGCTCGAGCTCCGCCTGGACCGTCGCGGCCGACGAGAAATAGTGCAGCGGGACGTCGACAGTGACGTGCTCGCCGCCGAGTGATCCGAGCACTTGACGCACCAGTGACGTCTTGCCGCAACCGCCGGGACCGACAATCAGAGCAGGGCGGCCAGCGAGGACGAACATGCGAAGGAAGTGCGACGCGCGCAAGGTGTCTGGGGTTTGCACAAGCGGCGTGGTACCGACGGCCGCGGCCACTTCCTTGGCGGCCGCGTCCCACGGCACGAATGCGCCCGCACTGAGGTCGAAGCGGTAGTCGAACACCGTGCCAGCCGCAGGAAAGCGCGCCGCGGGCGGCGCCGAGCGCCACTCATTGCGCCACCAGCTGTTGAATTCTGCGCGGTGGTCGACGGTGTGCTCGCGGCCGAGCGCGCCGCCAAAGGCCCACACGCATGCGTAGGCAAAAAGTCCCTCGAGGAGCTTGCCATCGCCCTCCACGGCATGCGCCGCGCCGCGCTGCGACAGCGCATCCGCAAGAACGACGCACAGGACCTGCAGGACGCCGCAGTCCGACATGGGCACGGCCGTTTTGGCGCGGCCAGAGTGCATGTGTGCCAGGCACGTGGGAACGTAGCGATCCGCGAGGGAGAGGAGGTTTGCTTGCACGGCGGGAGAGTACGGCAGGCCGTCTGCCCAGCTCTGCACAACTGGGCGCCACCCGAGATCGCCCTGGCTCATGAAGAGAATGCCGGCGCGCGAGACGGTGGAGGGGTTCGCGTGCGCGAGCGAGTCGATCTCAAAGACGAGGCGCATGGACGGCGTGTGGGCGACGCGCTCGTTCGAGGCGAGCGTGAGGACCTTGCTGTCGTCCATGACAGAGTTGAGCGATTCGATCCACATTGGGTCGATTTCGCCGTCCAGTACAATCCACTTGGGCTCGTCCCCGGGCGCCGTCGACAGCGTGCGCATGGCACACGAGAACACGCCGTCGTGCCACTCGCGCGTGAGGGGGTCCACGCACCCGAACAGCTCGTCCACCGTGACGGCCTTCGGGTTCATGTCCTGCACAACTACGCGCCGCCCCATCCTCTCGCACGCGTCCACGAGCGTCCGCCACGCAGAGCTCTTGCCGACGCCAGCCGGGCCGAGAATGAAGACAGAGTGGCGCACGGCGAGCAGTTCCGACAGCTGCGTGATCTTGAGCACAAAGACGTCCTCGGCCTGCAGGGAGCGCGCACGCAGCGACGCGCGGATGGCGGCGTCGAGCGCGGCATCGACCCGGCGCGGGATGTCGGTGCGCGGGAACAGGTCGTTGATCAGTCCAGCAAACACGACGGCATCCGCGGCGACAATCTTCGGCACGTTGGAGTCCCGCATGGCGCGGAGGAGCACGTGCTCCTCGGGGCTGCTGGGGTCGGCGCGCTTCTGGGCGCCCGCGACGACAAGCACCGACTTCATCGCGCGCAGGCCCCAGTCGTAGTGGTCCTGGCGCGAGAGCAGTTCGCTGCACAGGCGGTACAGCGACGAGAACTTGCGCGCCAGCGACCGCGCCTCGAGGAAGCCCTCGGCGAGAAGCATGATTTCGCAGATGAGCTCCGTGTCCGGCACCACCATGGCGCACGGGCGGAAGAGCGCCTTGATGTTCTCGGGCAGTTCGACGCGCCCGCTGTAGCCCGGATTCATCGTCACGAAGAGGCCGACGGTCGCGCGCAGCGAGATGACGTCACCCTGGAAATCGAAGGTGCGGCACCCGGCGCGCAGGGCGTCGAGGATCGACTTGACCTGCGTGGACACGACCGACAGCACCTCCGCCGAGATGCGGTTGAACTCGTCGAAGCATCCCCACGCGCCCGTCTGCGCGAGGCCCTTGAACGTGTCGCCGAGCGAGCGGTAGTCCATCTGGTCCGAGCAGTTGAACACGTACACCATCATGCCTAGCGTGCGCCCGAGGTCCTTGCACGTCTCCGTCTTGCCCGTGCCCGCAGGCCCCGACGGCGCGCCGCCCATCATCAGGCGGAGCGACTGCGTCAGCGCAATGTAGCACCGGTCCGTCAGCGGCGTCATGACAAGGCGCGGCGTGTTGCCGAGATACTCAAAGTCGTAAGAAAAGTGGGCGTCGCAAATGGTCGCCGTGCACTCCCGCGCGCCGTCGTCCCACGCCATGCGCAGCTGGCTCTGCCACCCAAAGTGCGACTGGCTCTGCGCCCCGTCCCGCACGAACCCGGCGACAACGTCGCGCGCATGCACGTCGATGGTGCACGCCGTGACGATTTTCTGGCGGTCGAGGGGCGCCAGATCGCCCTGCACGGCCGCGATGAGGCGCGCCAGCTGCGCCACCATCTTCTTGTGGTAGTCCTTCAGCGCGCCCTCGCGGCCCTCTTCGAGCTGCGCAAATGCCGCCGACACCTCCGTGGCCCACCACGCCTGCGCCGCCACGAGCCCCGCCTGGGCAGCGTGGTCGAGCAGCCACTGCTCGCGAAGCTTCTCGCCGTACGACCACACCGCACCGCCGATCGCGTGCCGCACGGCGCCGCGCATTTCGCCCTCAAGTTGTCCGAGCCACGCCTCCACGGGACCCACCAGACGACAAGGCGCGGGAAGCTCCAGGTACTCGCCCTCGCGGCTGTAGAGGCCGAGTACGACGTTCTGCCGGGTGCCGGATGCATCGCGCTGGAACGCCAGGTCCGTGAGGCTGCCGAAGAGCTTGGCCAGATGGCACGTGACGTCGGGCGGGGACGAGCCCTTCGCCAGGATGTCCAGGAGATCGGCAGACGAGACAAAGTAGAAGCGAGGGAATGCGCGCCGCTTGTGTTCGAGGTAGCTGACGAGGGCCTTCTCGCAGAGCGACAGCTGCGCGCGAAGGCGCTCCAGCGTGGCCTGCATCGCCCCGCCCGCGCACAGGTCCGCGATCACGTGGGACCCCGCCGCCGCGCGTTGCATCAGCGCACGCCACTCGTCATCGCACCGGTCAAACCGCGCGCCGTCCTCCGGCAGCTGGCTTCGAATGTCCGCCGAGCCCCCGAAGATGCTCTCGAGGTACGTCCACGCGCCCTGCAGGTCCATCCAGAGGTAGACGCACGACTCGACCGCAAGCAGACGCCGCTGCCACCCCGAGATTTCGTCGAAGAAGTGAACGACGTAGCGCGACGCCAGCATCGTCTGCAGGGCCACCTGGTTGTCCTCCAGCGCCGCGGCAAACTCCGCGGGGAGGCGCAGAATGGGAACGCCCGTGCGCTCGTGCGGTTCGAACGACGCCTCCATCGCACGCCACGTGGCCGACAGCTCCGCGAGGAGGCGCTCCATGCCCTGCTCCTTGATGGCGCGGTCGACAATCGCAGCCACGTCTGCCTCGCGGCGGGGCAAGTCCACGGCGAGCACGTCGCCCAGCGTGAGAGGCCCCTCGGCCCGCAGCCCCGTCACGGTCGCAAACTCGCTCCAGTGTCGCGGGCGAATGGCGCTGTTGCACAGATCGGACACGAGGCGCGCAGCGTCCATCATGCCCCGGGCGCGCGCCTGCATCGTGGCAAAGGCCGGCGACGCCTTCACCGTGGCATTTTGACCCACAGCGGCAGTCTCCGCAAGCACCAGTTTCGCGTCGCGCTCGAGCACGGTCGTGTCGATGGCCGACCACAGGATGGGCCGGTAGGACGCACGCAGCCCCTCGGCGAGGCCTACGACGTCCCACAGCTGCTTGCACGCGCGCAGATTGCTCCAGCACGCGGCAATCTCCGGGTGCGGCGGCAGCGACTCGCCCAGCATCCGGGCGTGCGCTTCCAGCTCTCGGCCCTGGCGATCGAGGAGTGCGAGGGCAAAGGCGAGCGCGTCGATCGCGGCATATGCATCGCCCGGTGAGGCGTCGCGAAGGGGCAGTTTATCGTCCAGGGAGGACCGAAAGGCGGCCACCGATGCGCCGTACGCCTCCTTCCGCGCCGACAGCGCCTCGGCCTCCTGCGCCTGCAGTGGACCCAGCGTGTCCTGGCGACGCTCTGCCGCGTGCAGCACGAGTTGCCATGCCGCGCGTACTGACTCGAGCTCGGCAGTGATGGCCGCCTCCGCAGCGCCGCCGGCCTGCTCCATTGCGCGCACGGCCCCAGAGAGCCAGTCAAGACGGGCGGGCATGTCGCGCGCTGCTCGCTTCACCGCGTGCACGTCGTGCATTGCGCGAACAAGGTCCTCATGCTCGCCCGCGATGCCGTTCTCGGGCGACGCCATGCGACCCACAAAGCCAGAGACGGCGGCGAGCAGTGTGCCGACTCGAGTTCGCAGTACGTCAATGAGGCCTTCGCGCCACTGCTGCAGCCCGAGGGCCAAGGCCTGGCGCGCAGGGCGCATGTCGACGCGCAGCCATCTCTCGTGATCCAGCGTGGACGGCAGACGGAGCACCGCGGCTGCCATCGCATCAATCTCCGCAACCTGCGAGAGGAAGAGCGCGACGTCCATTGGCGGCGCGAAGTCGGCAAGGTCAGGCCCGCTGTCACCGGCCAGCACACCGCGCGAGACGTCGGGCGACACGTCGCCCATTGACGAGGACGCAAACACGTTTCCGGTGGAAAGGAAGAGGGCGAGCGCGTCGCTTGCGCTGCGCTGCCACACAAGCTCGAAATCAGCATACACAGTACAGTAGTCCTTGCATGACGCAATGGCACTGTCGATGCGCGCGATGAGCTCGCGCTGCAAGTCAGCGAGGGACGTGTCGGCGAGTAGTAGGTCCGCGTAGTCGCCCTCAACGCCCGCCTTGAGCCGCCGCGCCCCGTGGAACGCGCCGGCCGCGTCCATGAAGACATCGCCAAGAAGCGCCTCGACGCAATCGGGCGAGTCGCCGTCAAGCTCCGGCACAAAGGTCGGCCCTGCCGCGCCGGGGATCGCCAGCTGCACCTCGAGCAGCGGAGAAGCATCGGCGGCGTCGGACACCTGGGCCAGGAGGTAGTCGCCGGTGGCACGCACGGAGGCCTCCGCGGCCGCGACGACCACTCCGTCAAGATGAGCAAGATAGTCCGCCCTCACGGAGCCAGTCGACACGCCAAACAGGGCAAACATGTCCTCCGCCACAGCCGATATGCGCTGCACCCCGGACAGCACGTCGGCCGCGCGCGCTGAGCGCCTTGCGTGCCGCTCGTCGAGCGGCAGGTAGCGGCTGCCATCCTTGCGAACGCGGCGCGCAATGATGGGCGCCGCCCAACGACCACAGATATCTGCCACTTCTCGCACGAGGGCCTGCAGCCGCTCCGTGCGAGAGGCAAAGTCAGCAACGGCGGCCTGGGCGACCTCCACATATTCGCGCGCGGCCGCACTCTCCCAGCAGATGCCGTTGATGCCGCGGGAGAGCAAGTCGTCAATGCGCTCGAGCGAGCTCGCCACTAGCGGCCTCTCGGGTGCGCCCACTGAGCGCCGCGCGCTGTTGTACTGCGCCGTGAGAATGCCGAGCCGCGTGGAGAGCACGCGAGTCTGCTCCGCTTCCGCGTCAAAGGCAGCGACACTGGCCGAGACCGGCATGTCGAGCGACAGCATTGCGCGGTACTTGAGCTCTCGCATCGCTGCCGAAAGCGCGTCGTCAAAGTTGGCCACGACATCATCGCCGGATCGTCGCAAAAGCGACTTGCCGAGACTGCGGCGGGCGTCGAGCTCCACCTGCTGCGCCCACGCCGCGCGGATTCGCCCTTCCTCTTGTTCCATGATGCCGAGGAGGTAGCGGTACTTCCGCTCGCAATCCACCGATTCGGGCAGAGTGCGCACGGCCTCGTCAAGCTGAGAGGCGCGAATTGAAAATCGCCGTCACAGACTGTTCAGCAATGCAAACACTCGCACATTCGCTTTGTCGGACGATGCATGACGCACACCACTGCAGCACACCCTCCCACCTGTTCGAAGCGGCTCCAGGGTTCGACTAGGACGCTTTTCAGCTGCGCAATCCACAGCAGAGCACCCGCAGCGGGAGGCATGTTGCGGTGCAGTGGCGGGTTGTCCTTGCCGGCCACAAACGCGGCGTGTGCCCACCCGATCTCACGGGAGAGGGCGCGCACAAAGCCTTCGTAGCGTCCCTCGATGCGGCGCCGCACCGCGGGACGACCCACCATCGCAGAGAACGTGTCGAGCATGGTGAGGTAGTGCCCTGTGGTGTCGCAGCCCTCGAGACCGCGATCAATGACGCAGCCGACGCGCTCGTCCAGCGCAGCCACGGCCCCCCTGAACCATCGCACGCGCCGGTCAAAGTCGGCTGAGCCCGCACCAAAGGGATCCGCGCCGAAGCAGCGGAATGCCTCAAAAGACTTGCCGAAATCGCGCCAGACGTCATGTATGTCCGCGGTCAGCGCGCGCCCCTGCGACATCGCTTGTCAGGCGGAATAACGGTGCAGCTGCGCACCAGAACCACAATATACTGAACCCGTGCCCAATTCCCCCCCCACGCACCTTGGGCCCTCCCACGTCGATTTTCTCGAGCCTCGAAAAGTCCTGGGCTGTGCTCACGGCCTCGCGCAAGGACTCCATTTGCGACGCAAAAACAAGCAGATCACCGATGACGGCCTCGTCCGCAAACGGCCACGCGTCCCCGCGCCCGCTGTCGCCCCCGCCACCGCTCTTCGCTTCATGGTACGCCGCAACGAACAGCTCGGCCGCGCCAATCGCGACGTCCAGCATTTGCAATGCGTCGTCGCTGTCCATACCCATAAGCGCCTCCCAGTTCAGATACTCGCGAACCTGCAAAGAGAGAGGGGTTACAGGAGCGTAGTGGCGCACGCACAGCGAAACCCGCGTACGCACCTGGGCCACCAGGCACACGGCGGCAATTTGAACCAGGCGGATTGTGCGCTGGGGCGCGCGCAACACGGCCGAGTGCTGCCACACGAGGCGCACGGTGCGCATGAGCGGACGAAAGGCGCCGGACACATCTTCGAGCCCCGCGGCGCCCTGCGAGAGGCGCTCAAAGTGCGGGCGCAGTGCACGCATGTGCAGGCTGACGTCCGTCGCTTCCGCGTACGCTGCATATTAAGAGCAACACAAAATAAGGCCATTAGACCTCCGCACGCGATCCCGACGCCCAATACACCGTCAGAATAAGCAACAACGCAAATACCGCCACAACGCACCAGTTTCAACGTCTCTTGTGATGCGTGCGAGAGAGTGCGAGTAGCTGCTTTTGCACTGCGCGAGAATCTCGGCCACGCGCACGACGCCCGGCGACCGGAGCTGGTCACGGAGCGCGCGCAGCCTGCCCTCGCGGGCGACCCAGTACTCCACCTCGTTCATCGGCAGCGAGAGCCCATCGGACGCGAGGGAGGGCGGCGCCGATTGCACCGTTTCCTGCACAGCAAGACCCCTAAGCGCACCGCGAACAGGCGCAAGGCACACGCCAACGCACCTTGATCGTGTTCGTCCACTCGATGACGCACGACTCGAGGCTGTGCACCAGGCCGCGCTGCTTGTGCGGATTGGCCACCGCAAGTTCCTCCGCGGGCGGAATGGGGAGCGTCGCCTTGCCCTGAACGGCAGACGGCCATCAAAAAGCGCACCTTGGAAGACCCGACACGGTGGCACACACCTTGCTCAAGCTCAGCGCAGCGTGGAGTCCGGCGGAGAGCTTCCCCACGTGCCGTTCAACTTCCTGCGTGAGGGCGGGTGGCCACGCGCCAGAGTTGCATTCCGCCAAAGCGGGACGGAAGATGCGACCAAGGAGCGTGTCAAGGTTTTCCAGATGCGCGGGATGCACGTCCATCTCCTGTATCGCACCGCTGGGGCGGCGTGCCAGAACAAGACACTTCCTGCGAAGGGATGCCGGGAACGCATTCGACGCCGCCAGCTCATCGCGCTGGTTATAGTGCATGACGAGAATGCCGGCAGTCGATGCGCCGGCAAACGCGTCTATTGCGGCCACACTGCGGGACATGACGCACGTGAGCAAGAGCAAAAAAGGGAAATCGAAATCCCTCCGCAAGGAGCGTACCTTTCCGGCGCATTGACCATTTTGCGCCACCTCTCTTCACCGGGACGCAGCGAAAGCACCACACGAGGCCGCAGCCACTGTGTAAACGCATCGCGGGCCGCGGCAGCGGCCAGCGCCACTGCCTCGCGCTCGCGTGCGCCGTCGTCGTCGTGAGCGCCGTCCTGCGCTAACGCCCCATTTTCCACGGCAGTGGCCATTGCCCCGTCCCCACACACAATTCGCATCACACGCACGGCGCGCCCATGCCTGCTCTTGGCTCTTGACTCCTCCGATTGAGCCCTTTTCGCGCGCGACAGCAAGGCATTCCGCAGTCATTGGGCTTAGGGTGACCAGGGCCCCTGCCGCGCCAATCGCATCGCTAAGCGAGATCTCGCTATAAGATGTCTCCATGACGACAAGAGTCCACTTTGCACACTCAGCCGCGCATGAAATGGATCTGTCTCTCTGCGCCGCCTGAGAGTGAAGCGACAGTAGACTCAGCGAATTGCACTGGGGCGTGCGCCATGTCCTGACGCCCCACTATGGACCTCGCCGAACTCAGGCGCATTCTCAAGGGTGACGTCCGCGGTGAGTGCTTGTGTGTCTGCCATGCCACCTGCGAGATCCCCTCACAGACTGTGCGCAGGCCGCCCAGACGGGCCGTCGTCGGCCACCACACGGGGTGGGCCCAGCCCTCTGTTCGGAAGAGCGGCGAGCCCCCTTGCGCGCCGCCGTGAAAGCGTCGCCAGTTCTGCGGCTGCACCGGCTTCCGCCACCGCCGCCGCTCCTCTCGAAGGGGCCAAGCCCGAGACGCCCGGCAAAGGGGGGCGACGCGTCTCCATTCGGCCATTCTCTGCGCCTGCGCCAAAGGTATGTGGGACCGCTGTCGCACGAACGCGCTTGAGGCCGTGCTGATTGCGAGTCGGCAGGATGAGGATGACGCGCCCAAGTCCCCTCCGCAAGGCAAGACCCTTCCGGGCATCGCAAGGTGCGCCCATTGACACCGAGGGCGAGTAAGGCTTGGGTGATGGAGTACTTATACATTATTTGTTTCCACAGGGTGAAGAGTGCAACGACAAAACGCGATCGCGAGACAGCGTCCCCTTCGCCGCGGTCCCCCCCGGAGCATAGAGCAACGACACCGGCAATCGACGCTCGAAGGGCAGGCGTGCGGGGTGCGCTGCCTGCGTCCCTCGCGAAGTCACGAATTCCGGAGGCGTATCATGTGTTTAATGAGGAGCTCGTCACTACTTCGAGTGAGACTGGCGACGACGCAGTTGATCGGCGCTTCACAGATGGCGGCCGACTCGTCGTGCGGCGCTTTCCTCTCAGCGTCCCCACGGGCGCTCGAAAAGAGCTGCAGTACCTCCGCGCTGCCGTGGAGCGCATGCTCGCGGACGCCGACGTCGTTCGCGATGAGGATGAGGCCGCGAGCGTCGCTGGGTTTCCCATGGCATCGTGGCGGCGACGGCAAGAGGTTCTCCACAGCGGCCTTCACGAAATGGCGAGGCAAATATGCGTTGGGAGCGTCGAGCGGGGCGTTTTCATGAGCGAACTGCTCGAGACGCAGGAGGCGCTTTTCGCGTCTGTTTTTGCTGGCATCGAGTCGCTCGCACAGACGCTCGCCAGCGCACAGGAAGGCATGGCACACGCCGTCGAGGCAGCCGAGGAGGCCTGCCGCGCCCGCATCGAAGACATCGAGGCCGTGATGGTGGAGCGCGAGCTGTGCCTCGTCGAGCACATCCAGGTCCTCGAGGCCGCGGCGCGGTCGGGGGCCAAACCGGGCGTGTCCGTGCCGCCCTCGCCCACACCGTTGGCGCAGCAGCCGCCGCCGCCGCAGCACGCCACGGTTGGCCAGCGCAAGCCGTCCTTCATTGGGTTGTCGGCGCGCACGGGACCGGCGGGCGCGGGAACGCCGCCCGGGCAGGGGGTGGCGTCTGGTCGCAAGGGGAGCATCAACAGGCGGAACAGCCTGCTTTACTTTACCGACGCGCCCGACCAGCCGCCGCCTCCACCGGTCGACCCCGAGCAACTGCCCGTCGTGCAGCAGCTGAGGACGGACCGCGCGCTGCAGCTGGAGCGCATCCAGGCGCTGGAATCGCAAGTGGCCGAGAAGGAGGGCGCGAACGTGCGCTTGCAGGCGGAGCTCGGGGACACGCGCGACAAACTCGCGACTGCCACGCAGACGCTGTCTCAGACACGGCAGCTGTTTGCCGAATTCGAGGCGCGCTGCGTCGGAAAGCAGACGGCGCAGGTGTGGCGCCGCGAGAAGGTTAGCCGGTTCTGCATGTTCTGCGAGTCTGGGCGCCTCCAGCTCCTTGCCGAAATTCAGGAGCTGTACCACAAGTCCACTGCGCACCGCCACTTGCGGGAGCTGCAATATTGGGAGATCGAGCTTCGCCTACTGCGCGGGGAGCGCGACCGCCTTGCTCGGCTGTGCAATCCCGACGACATTTCGCACCACCCGGTGGCCCTGCATTGTGGGAAGGCGGCCGTGGACAGCGCTGCGGACACGCGCCGCGCGCCCAAATCGGCGAGCTGGGCGGGCGGCATCGTGCGCCTCTGTTACGAGGCAATGACGGGGGAGCTACTGCGTCACGGCGACTTTGTGCCCGGCCGCGTGGACGTCCCCTTTGCACAGGTCGTACACAACGCGCTCTTGGCAAAGTACGAAACGTGCGCCGCTGCCGACGCCGTAGCCGTTGACCTCCTTTACGCCGTCCGCGCGCACAAAGGATCGAACCGATGGCTGGCCATGTTTGACGAGGCGCTGGAGGGTCGGGTAAGGCCAGCTTGCCTCCGCCTCAGGCTGCAACTGCTGCTCGCGATCGAGTCTGTTGCGCGCAAGCCGGTTGACCGCGAGACACAGTACGTGGCGCACGTGCCGCTGGACGTTGGCCAGCGCATTGCGGACGAGTGCCTGCCGGGCCTCTCGGACGACGACAGGGCGCAGCTAGCGGCCCAGATCGCCGAGGCGTCCCGCGCCGTCAAGGCGGGCGATGGGGTCGCGCGCGCCGCAAGGATTGTGGCACTGCCGGCGCTGGTAGAGGCGTGCTCGCGCGCATTCGAACGCGACGTGGATCGACTTGATGCGGTTGTGCGCACGCACCTGGTCGAAGCGTCCGACGGCGGCTATCTGGACTTTGGCGCTGCGGCGGGCGTCGTGTGCCGCATCGATCCTAGCATGAGCCCCATGGACGTCGCCGATACCTTCAAGGCGGCGCAGCGTCTCACGATAGAGCGAGACCCGCTCGGTGCACACCTCGCAGCTGCCATTCACGACGACCACGAGTGCATTGCACCCGATGCGCAGCATGTCGCGCACGTGACCGCCGGGATGGTCCCGGTCGAGTCCTTCGCAAACGCGCTTCACGCCCGCGGTAGGCTCTATCTCAGGCCGCTCAATCTCTTCCACCTGCCCCCGCGCACCGACTTGGCCGCGCGCGCTGTGCCAGATGTCGGCGGCGTGTTTGACGCAATGGCGCGCGACTGGGCGCAGTCCTTTGAGCCGCTCGTGGACGCCGTGCTGTTCTCGCTAGGCGACGTGGGCACACCCGACGCTGCTGCCGAGGGGGCATACCTCGCCGAGGCCCGCGCGAAGCTTGCGCACGAGCTGTCCGCGCGCTCTTCGCTCGCCCGTGCGGTGGATTTGGCCCGACAAGTCGCTCACCTCGCAGAGAACGCCCTGCGGCACATCCGTGGTCTGGCGGCGGAGGCGCACGGCCGTTTCCTGCCGCGCGAGCTCGCCCTCCGACGTGAGCTCCTTGCGCAGCTGTCGGCGGGCGCAGCGGGCGCGGCATCTGGGGCGGCGGGGCCCGTGGAGGACGCAGCCGCCGTCGAGGCCGATCGCATTCGCCTGCTCTCGCTCGAGCAGCGCGTGCGGCAACTGCTCCTCCAGCACTGAGGCATGGTATTAAATTCGGATCACGACCCTCTCACCAGCTGTCCTCGCCGGGCTCCTCAGAGTCAAAGTAGGCGTCCTCTGCATCTCGCGCCATGGCGTCCATGTCATCGAAGCCCGCACAGCCATCGACGGCCGCATAGTCCACGCTCTGGGGAAGGAAGAGAAGGGGGGGGGGGGGGGGGGGGGGGGGTCATGTCAGTGTGTTCGCAACGCAAGTGGACGCACAACATGCCTGCCAGTAACTCCCACCGCCTCGCGGCCATCCAAAAATCGCTCCTCCATCAGCCGCACAAACTCCGCACGCAATTCCGCCTTGTGCTGTTCGGAAACGCCCTGCGGCCTCAACGCGCGTCAGCAGCCGCGGCCAGCGAGCAGGCTAGCGAGCGCGCTCGTACCTCCTGCACGTCTTCCTCGTCCTCGGAGTCCGACGGCGTCTCTGCTGCCTCGTAGATGTCGGCTCCGCCGCTGTCCATCGCAGCCTCCGCCTCATCGCGCCGTCGCCGCTCGTCTGTCAAAGGGAGCGTGAGAGGCAAGCCCTTTTACAGTGCCGCGTTGCCACTCACCCAGCGCATTCATTAGAAAGCCAGCTAGTGGGAGCCTCGCGAGAGCAGGGATCTGCGCGGCGTCGAGCCCACGGCGCTCGTCTTGAGACATGTACCGACCAATGTAGGCTTCAAAACCAGTTGGATTCCTCTCGCGCATGGCAGCGTCGCCGAAATAGCCCTCTGAATTTCGTTCGTGAGGAAATGAATGTGTGTGTGTGTGTGTGTGTGTGTGTGTGTGTGTGTGTGTGCGTGTGTGTGTGTGTGTGTGTGTGTTTGCGTGTGTGTGTGTGTGTGTGTGTGCATGCGTGCGCGCGCGACAATGTTTCGTAAGTGGTTGTTGCACTACCTTCAATCAGACCGCGCATGTAGACAAGACGCCGATTGCGCGCCTTCGCCCGGTGCGTCGCACTTGACGCTGTCCGTTCTCGGCGCAGCACATCGAGATGCCACCGAACCTCGTAATCTGCAGGGAGCACTGTGAGCAGACCGACAGCTTCCTTCCATGCCGCGGCCACCTACCGTGGGCGAGAGCGGCAAACAACGCGAGCTCCTGATGAGTCAGAAGGCGCCCATAACGCTCTGCAGCACAGCCACGGTGAGCAATGGGGCGCATTTCGCACGCATGTGCAGTGAGTGCATTGGTGTGCTGTTCCCACCCAGGAAGATGGCCGGGCTGCGCAGGGCCGTGGCGCACAGCACGCGGCGGCGGTGCTCCTTGTCTCCCGGCGCCGCGTCAGGGCCCTGGCCGGGAAGGTGCACCGCGTCGTCAGGCAGCCCAGCGAGACGGCGGGCCACGGCGTCGGCGGCGGCAGCGTCGAGTGCGGGCGCGTCCATGGCAATGGCTGTGGGCACTGCGCTGTGGAGCCAGCGTGTGTTCAGTTTAGCCTTGGTTGAGTGGTCAAGCGATGACGTCATGCACGGAAGCACGTGTCGGCTGCCAGTGGCAATTTGAAAGCCAGCACAGCACGCCGTCCACACAACCGCCCCTGGTCCCAGCGCGAATGTCGGTTCTCCAGTTCGAGGGGTCCAGCCATTTTCGGCAGCGCATTGCGCTTGCCGTGCTGAGCGGGCGCCCCGTGCGCATTACAGGCATTCGCTCGCACGACGACAACCCCGGGCTGCGAGGTGGGCTGCGACATGCCGGTGTGTGCGTGTGGCTCTGCGAGGGCAATTTGAATGACCTCTGCTCTACCACGCGTGCGCAGAACATGAAATCAATTTCCTGCAGCTTGTTGAGAAGGTCACAAATGGCACCGTCGTCGAAATTGGCTACACAGGTGCGTGTGCGCCTGACCCTCTGTACTGCGTGCAGCAATGTCTGCACTTGGGTCCGTTTGAACCGCCCGGAGAGTGCCTTTCTCACGAGCGTTGTCGCCGGCGAGTGCAGGCACGTCCGTGTCAATACGCCCCGGCATCATATCCGGCGCGAGGAATGCCGCGCACGACTGCGCCCCCGCGCGGAGTATTGGGTACTATCTGGAGGGCATACTGCCGCTTCTGTTGTTTGGAAAGGCGCCAACTCGCCTGACGCTACGTGGCATCACGAACGACGACCGAGATCCGTCGGTGCGTTCTCGTCGTTTGCGTGGCTGATGGAGGTGTTGGACGCCGACTAACTACGGTTGCGCAGGTGGACACTCTCCGCACTGTGACTCTGCCATTGCTGCGAAGATTTGGCATTGAAGAAGGGCTTGAACTTAAGGTGAGAGTCTTTTGGGCCCTGGCATGGTTCAATGCACACGCTAAGCGCGTCTCGTCCAGATTGTGAAGCGTGGGGCGCCGCCGCTGGGAGGAGGCGAAGTGTCGCTGCAGTGCCCCATTGTGCGGAAACTGGCGCCCGTTCAGCTGTTGGACACCGGCAAGATCAAGCGCGTCCGTGGCATCGCGTATCCCCTCTCTGTAGCCGAGTGCATGCATGCGCGTCGGCTCTCCGTCTGTCCATCCACGTGCTGCGTGTAGTTCTTGACAGTCTCGTGCATGTAGCCGAGTGCATGCATGCGCGTCGGCTCTCCGTCTGTCCATCCACGTGCTGCGTGTAGTTCTTGACTGTCTCGTGCAGCTATTCGACCCGAGTGGCCCCACACACTGCAAACCGCATTGTCGATGCCAGCCGTGCGTTGCTCAATGCGTTCATTCCCGACGTATACATCTACACGGACCACTACCGGGGGGCGGAGTCTGGCCTGTGAGTGTTGTGCGTGGCTTCGGCTGCATGTGGCGCGCGGTTACTCAGCACGTTCGCGCAGGTCTCCGGGCTTCGCGCTGTCGCTCGTTGCGGAAAGCACCACTGGGGTACTGTTGTGCGCCGAAACCGCCGCACAGTCGGGCCAATTGCCGGAAGAAGTCGGCGAAAAATGCGCGCGCCTCTTGTTCGAGGAAATCAAGCGGGTGAGTTGGCGCTTGTGGCAGCGCCTGCGGTGCGTCCACGTGACACTGAGCCTTGTGCGTCCGCAGGGCGGTTGCGTCGACACTCAAAACCAGGGGCTCGCGCTGCTTCTCATGGCGCTTGGGCCTGAGGACGTCTCCCGCATCCGCCTGGGCATGCTCTCACCCCACACGTGAGTTGGCCGCCTCTCGAGCAGTTGTTGTCCGACGCACTCACAGGCGCCTTTTCTTTTGTAACCGCCCGCAGGGTGCAACTGCTCCGGGACATTCGCACGTTTGTGGGCACGACTTTCAAGATTGAGACGGATGCGGAGACGCACAGCCTTCTTTTGTCGTGTGTTGGAATTGGCTACTTGAACGTGAGCAAGAAGGTGGCCTGAGTACGAGAGTGTGCTGAGACGCGCACGTCCCGTAGATGACTTGCTGCGAACCACTGAAATGATGTACAAATAGAACCCAAGAGGTCCTGTAGTACCGATGTAAAGGTCGCTAAGAGATGTCACTGAGAGATCGAGAGATCGTCACGTGACGAATGGCCCTAGAAAAAAGACCGAACAAGTTGAAAAGTCTGCACGAAGATGAATCGGCTCATTACCATTCGTCCGTCTCATTACAATGAGAAGGCGAGGTGGGCGTTGGACTACTTTCGCATTGCGTACCACGAGGAGCCCCACGCGCCTTTCCTCCACGCGGTGCCAGTGCTTCGAGCCGTCGGATTGAAGGCTGGTCGTCCCGACTCAGTGTCGACACGCTTGTCGACACCCGTGCTTGTGACTGCGGACGATGCTGTCTTCGCCGACAGCTCGCTCATAGTGAAGTATGCCGCAACAACGGCGGGGCGAGAGGCTGCATTTTTTGCGGACGGCGCGAAGCGGCTGGACGAACGGTTCAGCACTAGGCTCGGGCCGCATACCCGGCGAATTTTGTACTACCATCTCCTTCCGGAGCGGGAGCTCTTCAGAGAGATCGCGGAGGATAACTTCGGCCATATCGAGGCCGCTGCGGCTATGGCGCTCTTGCCTGTCATAACGCGCGCGCTTCGCGGAGGTTTGCGAGTGACCAAAGATGGCTCCGCGCGTTCGCTGGACGTTGTTCGAAAGGAGTTTGCCGAAGTGTCGGCCATGCTCGACGATGGTCGTCCCTATCTTCTAGGCGAGGAATTCACGGCGGCGGATATGTCGTTCGCAACGATGTCCTCGCTCATCCTACTGGTGCAGCGTGAGGAAGGATACGGCGCGTACCTTCCACACGCTTCCCGCTGGCCGGCCGGCATGAAAGAAGCGGTTGAAGAGTTTAGAGAGACAAAAAGCGGTCGGCACGCATTGAAGATGTTCGCGACAATGCGGGGAACTCGCGTTGTTCCCTGCCCAAAAGGAAAGCCTTGACTGAAGAATACATGAGAACTGGCGAACCATGTTAATAATTAGTTAGCGGGCAGGAATTGCTTTGACGTTTCAGAAAGACGTTGTCCCATCATCCCGAAGTACGCAGGCGGCGGTAAACGTTTTTTACATGTTCGATTTTGCGTTTAAAGTTTTCAATCTACATTTGTACATATCCATGTTTATATCTGTTCTACAACATCTTGATTTTCTATTATTGCTTATTAACATTTCTCTGTCAGTTGAGGCCAGTCATAATTTGTTTCAATCAAATTGTGTAAAGCAAGGGTTGTGAATTGTTTGGCACTTAGTTTGCGTGTAGTAATAAATGAATTTGCAAGTTCACCTCGTTTCTAAAGAGCTTCTGCACGTACACCGAACATTCCGCACGGCAACAAACACACACCACACACGAATACAGATACAGGATACCAAACAAAGCAAGTGGTGTGAACCTCTGCGGCGCATGTCCTGTAGAGGATTTTGTGTCTATGTGTGTGTGTGTGTGTTTGTGTGTGCATGTGTGTGTTTGTGTGTACATGTGTTTCTTGTGTGTTTCTTGTGTGTGTTGATATGAAATATGAATGGCTGTTATGACTTATGTGTGTGCGATGCCAATAAATTTTTGTGCGCGTGCACACACACACAGAAGTCATAACAGCCACATATTCATATGAGTGTGTATGTGTGCATGCGTGATTTGGTAGGTATTGTAGAGAGGTTCGTGTGTGGATGTGTGGTTGCACACATCACACGCACACACGCACACACACACGCACACACACACACACACACACACACACACACACGCACACACATGGACAGACACAACATCCTCACAGCACACGCGCCGCACACATCACACCCACCCACCC
>CALSCQ010002668.1:0-24401 GCA_943704525.1 Pigoraptor vietnamica | reverse complement strand
CACACACACACACACACACACACACACACACACACACACACACACACACACACACACACACACACACACACACACACACACACACACACACACACACACACACACACACACACACCTCCGTCTGCTTCGCAATAAGGCCCGGCTCGTGCGTCGCCTTCGCCAACCGGTCCTTCTCCGCCTCCTGCTCGCTCAGCACGAGATCGCGCGCGAGTCGCAGCTCGTTCACATGGTCGTCCTTCTCCCCCTTGTCCTCGCTAAGCTTCGAAATGAGCTGCTTTCGCTGCGCAATGTCCAGCTTCAACTCCTCGATCGACTTGCGGATCGCGACGAGCTGCGGCTCCATCATCTCCGCCTGGTGCCGCTTCGTCCCCTCGAGGTCGCGCTCGAGCTCCTTCTTCTGTTGTTGCAGCTCGTCCATCTCCTCGTCAAGCTGTCGCTCCCGCTCCGCGCACAGCGCCACCTCGTTCGACGACCGCAGCATGTCCCTTCGGAGCTCGCCGATCTCGCTGTTGTCTTCGTACACGAGGCTGCCGGTCTTGTCGAGTTGCACACGCTGGACTTGCAAGTCCTGGTTGAGCTGCTTCGCCCGCCGGAGAAGCGACTTTTCGCTCTCGTACGTCTTGAGAAGCACCTCGTGCAAGCGGCCGTAGTAGTCCTACGCGGTGAAAAGGATGGGGCGTTGAGTGGCGTTGTCTTCACTCTCATCAGACAAACACATACAACACATCATAGGTACACATGCACGCACGCAAGCACACACGCAAACGCACACATACACACACGCCACTCACGCACACACACACCCAAAACGCGGAAAAAACCAGAGTGGAGGCGAAAAGGTCACGCAAAGGAAACTCGCTTCCTTCGATTCACAATCACTCCCAAGATTGCGTTATTAAACCAATGCGTCCACACACAGTAAAAGAAGAGCACAACACACGCGGCGAGAACACGAGCAAACCCCACCTTCAGCTTGCCCACTCGCTCCGCCGTCAGTTTCCGCGAGCTCAGCATCTCGTCCAAAAACAAGTACGCAGGGCTGTTCGTGATGTCCGCAAGCCCTCCCGTAACGAGTTCTGTCCGCATGGGCGCCAGCGCAGTGAGCACCTGCTGCTCCCCATCTTCGCGCGAGGGCTCGCCTGCGTCTCCGCCAGACTCCCCTTCTCCCGCCTCTGTCGACGCCCCGTACGCGCCGGCATCGTCTTCGTCCCGCCCCTCTTCATCGTACGCGTACGACCCACCGGGCGCATCGTCCGCCATTTCGGAGGTCGTGCGCTCGTCGCCGTACGCGAGCGAGACTCTGTTTTTCCTTCAGCAGAGTGTGGCCGCCGCCATCGGCCCAACAGCCTCTTCTTGCGAGTATTAATGCAGCCGCGTCAGACGCAGCCCCAATACAACGACACAAGTGGGCTGTGCGCTCTTTTCCGGGAGACTGCCGAGCGAACTATGGTAACTTTTGACGAAGCATAAGCAACGAAGCCCTTTGGAAGAAAAGATGCAGTGCTCAAAGTTGAGGCCATTCCAGTTGTTGCTATGGAGAAGTCCGACTCATGCCGTCATTTCATGTGATGACGTGTCTTTCCAAATTTAAATAATAAATTTCAATATTTCCATATTAAGTTAACGATTTAGACGTTACCTATTTAAATATGTAATCTGATTAAAATTGCCTTTCCAAGATAGGCGAGGTGGTATTGGTACCCTGGCATTGGTATCCTGCTCGCGCGGGTGTCCTACCCTTACTCAATGCGGGAGTTTTTGAAATTAGTTTATTTTACTAAGGGATTTGTATCGTGGGAAAGATATTAAAATTAACGCCGGTGACACGGAAATAATTCGTGACTGAAAAGTGTGCGCGGAATGTGACAAGTTTGTGGTAAACCATGGTGTGGTGGGGTTCCGCCCCGCAGCTGGCGACATTCAGTGCGGAATAATTTGGTGTGAGCGAATCACACTCACGCGAAAAAAGGATAGGAAAAATCGTGCACATAATTAATTTATTATTTTTCAACTTTTATTATTATTATTATTTTTCTGAGAGTACGTCCGCAGCTGGTTTAAATTTTTATTTAAATTTTTTTTCTTTCTTTTATTTTTCCAGAGATAAAGGCGCGTGCCAACTGACGCTCAAACGACCTCGGGCCGTTGAGTGCTCTCACCCCGACTCGATCGCCTTGCTCGCACAGTCGCACAAAACGAAAAGATTTTACCACGCGCACCGGCTCGTGCACAAGGGGAGAATACGCAACTAGCTTTCGTTTTTGACGTCGTGAGCCGTGCCCGATTTCTTTGTCTCGGACCCTGTCGGTGGTACCGGTTGTCGCCGACGATGGTTTGAGGTCGTCGGCATCAACGTCCCCCGCGTCCTTAAAGCTAACGGTGGGGACCAGTTGGTTCGGTGGCGCTTGTCGCGACCTTCTCACGCCCGCATTGCGAAATATCCTTGCGCTTGGAGGGCTTCGATTTTGTGTGGTTTTGTGTCAAATTTGACGTCGCGGATGGGCCGTTGTTGGAGTACGTCCGAGTCAACGTTCGCTTTATTTGGCTTCGGGCTTTGCCCTTTTGAACGACTGTTTGGCACGACTGTGTTTTATAACGTCAGTTTGAGTGGTGGTCTTGTACTTCAGTCGATAGCGCCGCAGTTATATGTACTGCCCGGCTGCCGATTGCCGGGTGTGAACTGACGAAAAAAATCACTCGTGGATGAACTCTCGAGACGTCGACTACGTCTTGAGTACTCATCAGCTATAGTTGCAAGGTATCGGAGCTGAAAGGTCCTTGTCTCTTCGCCGGCGCAGTCCTTGCTGCAAAGTTTGCCTGTGAAAAGCGGCGCGTTTGGCTGATCGGATCCGTGGCGAGTTCCGGGCACTGGCCCGGGCGACGCCGATCGCGACTGCAGTTTCGCAATTATCGAGCAGGTGAGCGCTTTGTTCTTTTTAATTTGCGTGGTAAACGGCCCCCGTTTGCCAACGAGCTATTGTGGTCTAGCATGTTGAAGTTTTTGTGTTTTTTGCCTTGACGCAGCCGACGACATTCATGCATCAGTAGGGGCTAGTGTGTGTTCGCCAGTGCGGAACCGTCGGCCAGCGCCGGCCGGGCGTCACCTCAGTCGCGCGTGCTTGCAGGTGCAGAGCGCTGACTGCAGACGTCGGTAAGTGCTGAAGCCGAGTCGCGTGTGAGTTGCTTCTTGAGCCGGTACCTTCATATTGGTGGCTGCCGACCGGATTGGATGGATCAGGCGTTGGATCGCGGTGGTGTGAAGTGACAGTGATTAGACTTGCTGCCGAAGGGCGTCAAAGTGAAACCGTGTGCTTTTCGTCGTTGTTATTATTCAGTCGCTCAGTTGTCTCGCGCAAACCCGCCGCCAAACCCGTCTCTTGACCATTTTTATCATTCTCTTCTGTCCGTGCAGATGGCGCACAACCCGCCGGCTCAGCCTTCGGGTGGTGCCGTGCCTCCTTTGCCCCCTTTGCCTTCAGCTCCGCTAGCGACGTCGTATGGTCTTCCCCATCTCTCACAGCCTTACCATTACGGTGCTGCGCCGGCGGACGCCGCGTACGGTCGCATTGTCGGCTATAGCTACGCGCCGCCGGCTTCTTCCTACGCCTACCCGCCGCCCGGTGCCGGCGGTCCCCATTATTGGGGTGCGTCAGCCGGTGCGGAGGGTCCACCCCAAGCGTACGCTGGCCAGCCGTTGCGCCGACCTTATGGGCCAAACGAGGCTGCGTATGTGGCCGGTGACGGTTACGTGCCTTCGCCTGGCTACTCGTACGCGTCGTACACGCCCGCGCGTGCAAACCATGAAGCGGCTACTCCACCTGCGGCTCGGACGGTGACGGAGCAGCGAGCGCCGACGGAGAAGCGTGGTGGTCGTTCGACTGTTACAGGCGTTGGAGCTGAAAAGGCGACCAAGGAGGCGACGTCGGCGCCCGCGACGAAAATGGACGTCGATCACACCGATGATGCGAGTGGTACAGCGGCCGCGGCGAACCGGCAGGACTCTCGGCCGCATTCGCCTTCAACAGGCGCCGGCCGAGCTGACGAACTTGGCGATCGCAGGAGCGCGTCCGCCAAGCGCAACCGTTCGGAAATGATGGAACGCAATCGACCGAGCGCCGACGTCTCCGCTCATTCCGCGAGCGAGTGTTCCGATATGGAGGAGTCTGACGGCGACGGGGACAAACGTGATCCTGATTCCGACGACGGTTCCGCATCGCAGAACGAAGATGGCACTCGGGACGAGCGCAGGGCCGACAAGCCTTCCAGTCCGGCGAAATTGTCGGCCGACGGGGATGCGGAGGGCCCGAGGCACGGCGCCGGCGGAACGCAGACGCGACGAAATACTATGCCCGAGCCCGCTCGCCAGCGTCTGGAGGAGGTGTTTTCTCGGAACCGTCATCCTTCGAGTAGCATGCGCGTGACGCTTGGCGGGGAGCTCGGCATTGCCTTTCACAAGGTGTGTGGGCGGGATAAGTATGATGCGTGCGTGCGATTTTTTTTTTTCTTTTTCTCCTTTCTCCGATTTTCGCCAATTAGTGCGATGAATGTGTGAATTTATTTATTTATTTTGTCAGCTTTATTTTACAGTTTCTTTTAATTTTCACTTCAGTGTGTGATGGCGGTGTTAATAATTTTCCCGCTGTCCCGTAATTATTTGATGAGGCGTGTTGTGATTGGTGAATTTCATCATTCGGGTGTGAAATATGCTCGTTTTGTGGTGACATGTCTCTGGCACACGGGTGACATGACAAGCCAACCACGCCCCGCTTGCGGGCGGATCTTACATCAGAATGGATCGATTTGGACATTCTAATTTTGTTCTCTATGTCGTTGGCAGGTGACGAACTGGTTTCGGAATAGAAGGCAGAAGGAGTCGCTTCTGCGCCGCCGTGTTCAAGAGGGATACCGGCTCCAGGATGCCGCCCAGTTCCAGCCGCGCAAGCGCAGGGCTGTGGATGCGGCCGCGGAAGAGGCTCACAACGACGCGGTCGGCGGCGCTGCTGAACAGCAGAGGGGACGGATCGCAGCCGCCACTGCCCTGCCTCCTCCTCCATTTGTGCCCTATCGGCCGCCTCAGTTCGGGCCGACTTTGTATGCGTACGATGCTTACGCGTCGCGAACGCCATATGCCGGGTACGGTCACCCTGATGGCATGTCCGGGCCGGCCGCTGTTCCCTCGCCGCTGGCACACCTTTCTGGAGTGGTCAGTGCTCATCACGGCTTCAATGCGCCGCCCGTATCTGTCGGCGCACGCCCTCTCGATAGTCTGGTGGGTGTAATACGATTGATTTCGCCAGTTCACTGGCTACAACTGTGTGTGTTTGTCTGTCTTGGCCGATGCCGGGCTAAGTATTTTGCGCACTGAGTGCGTCGTATGGACTGTCTGTTCTAATGACGACTCAATTCTGCCATTGAACAGAAGTCGGAGGTCCCGGGCGACTACGAGCGCCAGTCGCATCCAGTGTCAGCCCCTGCACGCATCTCTCCGACACGGGAGATCGATCTCTCGGTCCAAATCTCTCCAAGAGAGCGCTTCAAGATGGCCGTCAAGCGCGGGGACGTTCGCGCTGTCCGCAGCATACTTGCCGGGGGCGATGCGGATGGCGGCACTGCCGGTGCCCCGGTTGATCCGAATCTTCGTCTCGACGGCGAGGGCAACACGGCGCTGCACATTGCGGCGGCGGCTGGATCTCCCGACGTTATTCGGCTGCTGTTGGACTCTGGCGCGTCCGCCGACATTCGCAACAACAACGGAGACACGCCACTTCACAGGTATGTTCTCTGTTTCCTCGAGGGGATGGTAAATTAATTTCGCGCCACTTTCATTGAACTGCTGCCATTTGAAATGCCATGGCGGCACTCCGATGTGTTTTTTTTTTTGTTGTTGTGCCCGGGTTACCCGCAAATATTTTCGGCAATTTTAATCTCCGTCATATGTTGATGACATCGCGTACTCCGCCCGTCTACGCAGCGTCGTACGCTTCGAACACTGCTATTCGAAGATGAACCTTCCCGAAATCGCGGGCTTCTTCACGTCGTTCCTGTCGTGCCGCAACTCGCTCGGGCTCACGCCTCTCATCGAAGCGGCTCGCAACGTTTCGTCGCCGTGGCTGATCTTTAAGCATGCGGCAGTTTACTATGTCGCAGCTCTCGCCTTTGTGCTCTCGGGTGCGGTGGAGGGATTCAGGGCTCAGGAAGCCGCATCGGACGAGAAAGCGCGTGCGCCTCCTGTCCCGCCGGCCAGCGATCTCGGGGCTCCCACGGCACCTGAAACGATGGCACCTGAATCGGCGCCCGCGAAGAAGGTGCGCGACAATTCGGGCGCACAGCAGCGACGGGAGGGGAGGGAGACCCGTTACGAGACGCGCAACGCCGCGGCTGCTCGAAAGGCGGACGACGATGGCATGGTCATCCGGACCGCGAAAGTCTTCGTGGAAGGCGCCATCGGCGACACGGCCGACGCGAAGCCTAATGCGCAACTGGGCGCAAAGATCGCCGAGATCACTGCGGCGGCGGCGCTGCTTCAGAGCGCGACGGACGGAGCGCTTGAGGAGGAGCTTTGTACGGCGCTGGCGCTGCTGATCACGTCCGACGGCGACGTCGCGTCGAGTGCTGTGCGCGTTCTTCTCGCGGCACTGCGCAACCCACGCGCGGCCGCCGAAAAGTGCGCGCTCGGCTCAGTCAAGAGCGGGTTGATGAAGGAGCTCCTCGAAGCGCACCTGAGCGGAGAGACCAAGGCAAGTGCATTGACAGCTCGTTGTTAGTAGTACTAACCCACCCGAGGACCGTCACGACGGATGTGTACTGTGGTGAAAGTTTGTTTGATTTTCCCTTTTACATTAATTTCTACGATGCTGTGTCTGTCGCTGACGTTTAACGCGGCGTTTGACTGCTGCAGAAGGCGAATTACAGCGCGCAGCAAGAGTTCGCGTCCGCTTGCTCCCTGCTCAAGCCGCCCGGGGTCGCGTGGTTGGATCGAGAGGGCGCCTTCTGGGACGTCGCGCGAGGTACGCAGAGTTTGCACGGTTGCTGTTAATTTTTGCCGGTGGTTGCAGTGGCGCTCCACAGTTCAGCTGAAACATTACAGTCGTCCGTCTATCTCCGATTATGCCTTTCGGTTCACTCACCGGCGTTTAACTTGCTTGCTTTTCAGCTCTACATTGTCTTTCGCCCTTACTTTGGCTGACATTTTTTTTGTCAACTGTGGCATTTGACGACTGACGCAGACATGGCGAGCCTCCGGTGGCGCGTTCAAGAGCTGTCTGACGCGCTTGCGGCGGAGCGTTCTGCGCGTGAGGCGTGCGAGCGTCGCATCGAGGCCCTCGAGAAGTCGTTTGGCAAGTGAGGCGAAGTCCCGCCACTTTGGGACTTAGCGAGAAGCCGAGTTTTCGGAAATGAAGCGAAAACAAACGTCATCGTACAACTGCCGACACGCACAGACACACACACAACGCTGTTTTCATGCGACTTCATATTTCCGCAATAGGCCTCGCGTTGGGACAAAAGGAATAAGTTTTTACAGTCGTCTATTATTCCCTTGTATTCTCTTGCAACGCCACACCGTCAGCACAGTCCTCACTCCTCGCGTGACACAGTTCAAAAGTTGATCGGCTTGCCGCAGTACGCCGAAAGCGCCGCCTCGCGGAAGGCCTCGGAAAGCGTCTGCGCACAACAGAAATGCGGCGTGAGGGAGAGCGCAAAACGTGCAATGACCGCACACAACGTTTCCTTTGGAGCGCCAACAGGCACCACAGCTACAGGTACATGCGTACGATATATTAAGGGGTTCTGGCGACGTGAGGAGAAGGAAGAAACGTACGCAAACCACAACGTGCAAGAATACAATGTAGATGGAAGAGCGACATTATACGCATACGGAAGAACAGAGTGTGCACGCACCGGGTGAGCGTGGCACACGCGCGCGACGTCCTCTGCCGACGCGCCGTATTCGAGGGCAAGGACGGCCTCGGCGATGAGTTCGCCGGCGTTCTGTGCGAAGGGGAACATCAATGCGACGTAGCCAGTAGCGAGTGAAGCACGAACGCGAGAAGGAAAACAAATGCTCGACAGCCAATGTTGACTGAACGCGCGCACGACAAGCAGACACGCACCGGCCCAATAATGTGCGCGCCGAGAATGCGGTCCGTCTTCTTGTCGCTGAGAACCTTCACAAAGCCCTCGGTGTCGTCTGCAACGGGACATCATTGTCAACGACCGCGGTACAATTCGTCGCATACATGCACACACGATAGGACTGCCGAACGCCCTCTACGTCCACAAAAGGGACCACGACCCGTGCATCACACCAGCACAACAAGCGCACCGGGCATCGTGCCAATTAATGAGTATCCGGGGATATGGGAGAGAAGAGGGCAGAGAGAGAAGAGACCTCAGTTCGTGGCAGTCATAGGAGTTGAACCCCAACGACTCTAAGAGGGCGGAGACAGAGAAGTGGGGGGGAGGATTAAGGGAACGGAGAGATCGTGAGCGCACCGTTTGTCTTGGCCCTGCTGTTGGCGGCGAAGGGGAACTTGCCAACTGCAAACTCGACCTTCTCCTCCTTCAGCTGCTCCTCCGTCTTGCCGACCCACGCGACCTCGGGGTGCGTGTAGATGACGCTCGGGACGCAGTTGTAGTCAATGTGCGGGTGGCCGCCGCAAAGGCCCTCCGCGCAGATGATGCCTGTCGTTGTGTGCGAGTGTGCATACGAAGGTTAGGGTTAGGCAGCGAGAGACCAGCGGACAGCAGCCAGAGACTGATAACAACACTTTTGCGAATTGCAACGGGCGAATGCATGGCAATGGAAGCGAACCGCGCGACCACAATTCGTATAAGAGCAAACACACGGCAAACGGGGCGAGTGAAGGCAGGCGTTCCACGCGATTCGCATTAGAGGAAACACAGGGCGAGTGAAAGACGCGCGTATGCCACCACAAATTCGTATAAAGTAAACACACGGCAAACGCGGCGAGTCAAGGACTGGCGTCCCACGCACCCTCGTCCTCGGCCTTGTGGGCAAGCATGGGGCCCTGAATGACGTCACCGATCGCGTAAATGCTGGGAACGTTGCTCTGGAAGCGCTCGTTCACAATCACGCGCCCCTTGTTGTCCAGCTTGACGCCGACCTGCGAGCGAGGACATGCAAAACAGACGACCGTCGGTGAGTGCCGGGTAGGAAGCGCGTTTGCAGTGATTGCTACGGCGTGGACGCAATATGTGGTCTAAAAGCGCACGTAGAGGTGCATTTGCAGCTGAAGCACAACTCCCAATTTCCCAACAATCGCAACAACGGCCCAACGCACCTTGTCCAGACCGAGGCCCTGAGTGTACGGACGGCGCCCAATCGACACGAGCAAGACGTCCGCAGGCAGCGTCTCCTTCTGTCCACCGGCGGCGGCCTCCACCTGCACCTCCACGCCCGACGCCGTCTTGGTCGCGCCCGTCACCTTCGTGCCCAGCTTGAACTTGAGTCCCTGCTTCGCAAGCGACCGCTGGAACGTCTTGGCCACCTCGCCGTCGATGCCAGCCCCGCCAATCGACCCGAGAAACTCGACGACCGTCACGTCGGCACCCAAGCGCGCCCACACCGAGCCAAGCTCAAGACCGATAACGCCGCCGCCAATAACGACCATCTTGCTGGGGACCTTCTCGAGGGAGAGCGCGCCGGTGGACGAGACGATCGTCTTCTCGTCAATGGTGATGCCGGGGAAAGGGGTCACTTCGGAGCCCGTCGCAATCATAATGTTCTTTGTGCGGATGGTCTGCTTGCCGCCGCTGAGGAGGTCCACCTCCACTGTGTTGGGGGAGACGATGCGGCCGGTGCCGGGAACATAGTTGACCTGCAGAAAGATGTCGGGTCAGTTTAAGTCAAAGTCAAACGACTACTCGCAAGCAGAGAGAGACGAGAGAAATGTCGGATAGGTTCCTCGAGCGTGTGTGTGAGTGTGCGTGGTGTGTGTGTGAGCGTGTGTGGTGTGTGTGTGTGTGTGTGTGTGTGTGTGTGTGTGTGTGTGTGTGTGTGTCTGTGTGTCTGTGCGTGCTTGTGTGCGTAGTATGTGTGTGTGTGTGCGTGCGTGTGCGTTGCTTGTATGTGAGTGTGAGTGTGTGTGTGTGTGCTTGTGTGCGTGTATGTGTGTGTTGCTTGTGTGCGTGTATGTGTGTGTGTGTGTGTGTGTGTGCGCGCGTGGTGCGGGTTTGCGCTCGGGACACAGTAGCCACCTTGTTCTTCTTGAACAGGCCCTCGACACCCTTAGTGAGGGCGCTCACGGACTTGTTCTTGGCGGCCATCATCTTCGAGAGATCAATCTTGACGTCACTCACTGCGGAGATGTGCGCCGATGGATAAGTGAGAGAGTCCACAACACAAAAAGTTGATACGCGCACGTGATGAGTGTGTGTATGCCGTTGCAGCCGTGACTCTCTCCTTACACACAAACACGCGCACCCACACACACCCACCCACACCCACAGACAGACACAGGCACGCAGAAGTCACGCATAACAGTCAGACACACACACACACACACACACACACACACAGACACACACACACACACACACAGACACAGACACAGACACAGACACACACACAGACACAGACACAGACACAGACACAGACACACACACAGACACACACACAGACACAGACACACACACACACACACGCACACGCACACGCACACGCACACACACACACACACGCACACAGAAACGAGAGCGCAATGCCCTCACCGATGATGCCGCGGTCCGCAAACTCGTGCTTGGCCATGACATAGTGGTGCGAGTTGTTGAGCAGCGCCTTAGACGGGATGCACCCCACGTTGAGGCACGTGCCACCCAGCGTACCGCGCTTCTCTATGCAGGTCGTCTGCGTGACATTGCGACGTCAGACAGCACTCACACAAGCGGCGACGAAACGAAGTCAGAGGGAAATTAAGAGTGCATGTGCACGAAGATATACTTGCACGAAAACGATTCAAGCTCATGGCTTCAATCACACCTTGAGGCCCAGCTGAGCGGCCTTGATGGCGCCGACATAGCCACCGGGGCCACCACCGATGACGACGAGGTCCTGCTCCTCCGCTGTGTGTGCGACATTGGGAGAATTGGTCAAAACGCACAAACAGACGCAGGTTAATCGCAACACATTGCCACACACACACATACGCACACGCACACACACACACACACACACACACACACACACACACACACACACAGACACACACACACACACACATACACACACACACACACACACAAATCAGAGACTCGGACAGTTCACACACTCACTCTCCGTGGCATAGCCGCGACGGAGGACCGCAAAGACACGCGGGGACATGCGCGACGCCTGAGTGCAGCGTATGTTGGTTAGGTGCAAGGCTAAGGTATGGGCGCGATGACAGGCACACGTTTCGCTAAAGTATGGACGTGACACACACGTCTTCCCACACACCTTGGCGGCGGACGACACCGACACAACCGCGCGCATCATTTTCAGGTACACAAGCCAAACTCACACACGCACACACGCGGTGAGATCCGCGAAGCGTTTCTTTATTGTCCCACACAAAGAACCAGAGTGTCTCTCTGCGTGTCTCGCCAACACACACAGCTGTGTGCCTGAGATGTGCGTGGGACTGACCGGGACTCCGACATCTGAAAATTGGGCCAAAACAGTGCAATATTATGGACTCGATATCCAGTTTAGGGCGTAATGACATCACATTGTCACGTGAGATAAACATCCGGGGTAAATGAGCGGTCGATCACGTGACACAAAATCGATGTTGCCATGACGATTGAAGGCTCACCATAATGTTGTTCGCAGCCGTCCCCCTGCGGCGAAGAAAGGACGCATCACTTTCGCGTGTGCACGCCTTTGAGAGGAGGAACGCGGAGTGACTGTCTCGCACCGTCGTGCGCTGGTGGGAGATGGAGTCGACGGCGCCAAGGTGGCACGTGTGGGACACACTCGCACAGAAGAGGGTGCGCATCGATGGCGTTCTCCGTATCGTCGCCTTGTTGCGCACTTTGCCTCTTTCATTAGAGAATTCAAGAGGAGGTGCACGAGAGAGGTGGTTGCCGTTCTCCTTTGTCTCTTTATAACCCAAGTGTTTTGCATCGCTTTTTATATTGTAGGGCCTACGACACACCGTGTATTCCGTCAATGGCGACGAGTACACTGGCGAATGGGAGAACAACAAGAAGCATGGTGAGTGAGTCGTTGCAGGCACATGTTCCTTTTTTCGATTGTGATCTGTCGAACACCGCTGTAATTTGTGCGTGATTGCGTCTGCGATCGCGGCAAAAATGTCCCGTGCGTGATCGAGGTTGGCGGGGTTTCGCGCTTGTTTTAACGTGCGCCACTCGATGTCAGGCAAGGGCACACAAATTTGGCACAGCGGCGCGAAGTATGATGGGGACTGGAAGGACGGGCGCAGGCATGGGTTTGGGACCTACAGCGTAAAAGTGGGGCCGGACGAGTACCGCAAAGTGTATGCGGGCGCGTGGAAGAACGACCTATACCACGTGAGTGCAAGTGTGGCTCTGAGTATGCGTGCGTCCGTATGTCCGTTTAGCTCACACACGCCAGAAGCGCGCGCGCCGCCATTAATAGCACGCTGATTTCTGTTGAATGTATGCACGAGAGTGTGTGAATTGTTGTGCCTTTTGTTTGATCGTGGTGTGGATAGCTCCCCGTCCTCGTCGTGTGTTGGATAGCTGCCTGTCCTCGTGGCGTGTTCGACGATACGTTATTATACTTCGTCGTTGCACACCGCGTTTGCAAGTAGTGAAGGTCTCGCGCTGTATCTGCTGCCTCCTTCTCACTGTGGTCAAGTCGACGGACACACGTCTGTGATTAAACTGACCCTCTTTGGCTCACTATTTTCTATGTGCAGGGGTATGGCACGTGCTATTACCAGGACGGCGGCACCTACAACGGCGAGTGGCACTGCGGCAAGCGCAGCGGGTGGGGCACAATGAACTACGCGGACAAGAGCCAGTATGAGGGCGAATGGTTTGACGACATGCGAAATGGGCAGGGCATCCTCACGCTCGGTACGTCGTTGCTTTCTCTGCGCTTTAACGCGCCTGGGGGGGGGGGGGGGGGGGCGAAGGGGGCGCAATCGTTCTTTTTTACTTGCGCGTCATAGGCTGCGTGCATTTTTGTGTATACGTTGATGTGCAAGGTTTGTTGCTCACATTTGGCGTGTCATGCTTGCAGTGAACGAGAATCGATACGAGGGTTACTGGAAAGACGACCGCAAAAACGGACCCGGGCGCTTCTTCTACCTGGACAAGGGCCAGTGCTACGAGGGCACGTGGGTCGACGGCACCGCAAAGTGCGGCCAGTTCTTCGACTTTGAGCGGGACATGGCGCCGCAACCGACACAGTATGCGCTTCCAAAGGTAAACAGAATTTTGCGTCGTCTGTTTGCGACGGTGTCTGTAAGGCGTGGTGGCATGTCCATACGTGCGTGGTTATATGTGTGCGTGTGCGTATGTGCGTGGCTGTACTGATGCTTTTGTGACGCGCGTCGTTGTGCTCGTGCACGCGCAAGAGTTGTGTTAACGCGCGTGACGTGGGTCGCATTCATGAGCTCATGCATTGTACCTGTTACAGCTCACTTTGCAAGACCCCGAGCACGTCTTGGACGAGGCTGCGATGGTTGCCATGCGCCGACAGCGCGTGTGACGCGCTTCCAAGTGAGCCAGGCGCTCGCTGACCCATTTGCGTGACTGCGTTGCGGGGCGTGCGTGGCTGCGTTTGCGTTTGCACTTGAATTGTATAAAGTGAAAAATGGCCATGAGGTGTAGTTCCACTAGCATTCTCACAACACGGAACTCTGCCGTGAGCACACAACGCGAAATAATTAAACCGAAAAGGACGGCGCGGGAAAAAAGTGTGTGGTCAAATGTTCGCAGTGGGGCATAGTATCGTTGTTTTGGATGGGTAGACTCGTAAGATAACCCACAGCTGCCGGACCACACTTCCCCTTCGGCAGCCGTGCCTTATATACTGCGCGTCGCAGGGCACAGCGAAGTGTTGTGGGACGGTCGTCGTGGCGCCGGCCTAGGAGAAAGTGTAACATCCCACTGTAGAAAATGACGTCGTGTTGACATCATTAGTCTCGCCGCTTCCCATTGGTTGTCAGGCTGTTGTCAGGTTGTCATGCAACCAGATCATGGCGGCACGTCTTAAAACTGACTTAAGTGTGAATTTCATTCATATGTTCCAATCGAACGAATTCATAGAAATGAGTGAATTGTGAAATTTAAAATGTAGTACACTCTGGAGGTCACACTCGACGTGTGTTCTGCCAGTTGGGCGGTGTGTACGGCGCGCGAGGGAAAACGGGTTCAAGCACACAAGAGCGCGCGCTTCTCTCTCGCACATTAGCAAGAGCGCGCTTCTCTCTCACTCGCACATTAGTCGCCACTTGCCTTTAATTGTCGGTTGCGTTGCGCCCTTATTCGCGAAGTTGGTGCGGCGGACCCTCTCTCCAATCGCCCATTTGCGCGCGCTTCGCACGGCGCTCACCGTCAGGGAAATGGGGGTCATCCCCCTCCGTTCCGTGTGAGGTCTCGCGTGTTTGCGCCGGGAGGGGCTGAGCGTCCCCTCCCACCGTCACAATGACGACATCCCACGAAGGGCCCCCACAGCGACTGCCGCCGCTTGACGCGACCCCAGAGGTGCTACCCGAGCGAATCGCCGCACTCGACAGGCCGATTACGCCGTCGAATTCCGCGCTACAACGACCAACGAGCGGAAAGGTGAAGCTTGCTCCCCTCACGAACACCGCGACGACGAGCAGTAGTGAGGAGGGGGCGCAGTCGTCTGAAAAGGATGTCGTCGCACAAACACCCGTGGCGGACGAGGGCGATGCAGTTGGAGAGCTGCACGACAATTTCCCCACGCCCTCTCAAAGTGCGGGTGGCGCAAGCCGACTCGCGGCGCGCAGGTACAGCGCGCTTCCCGATGCGACACCGCCGCCACCGCCGAACAAGCTCGTGCCGGAGGGCTACGTGCCCGTGTCGGCCGCGGAGGTGATGGCGATGGCGGACTTCTCCGAAGCAACGGCCATGTTCCGCCCGTGGCCCAACATGATGTTGTCGCAGAGGACGGGCAATGGAGGGCTGCACATTTCGTCGGTGATTGCGACGAAGAAGATTGTGCCGATTTATCTCGGCGGCAACGCGGAGGACACGTGCGAGGAGCGCGACTACCTCGTGAACAGGGCCATTCCGGAGCTGCAGGAGACGCTCAGGGCGCGCAATGTGCCCGTCAAGCTCTATGTGGTGGACTTGCGGTGAGCGGCACACCTAAGCCCCTGTCGTCGGTGGCAGTACTTACTTGGGCCCTTCCCCTGTCGTCGGTGGCAGTACTTCCGCCACACCGATGAGTGCTACTGTCAGATGGATGCATACACACGCGCATGGTACCAGCACACCTCTACCCACACGGGAGGCAGTTTAGACTGACCTTTGGTCATGTCGTCCACGCAGGTGGAGGAAGGAGGACCTCGACGACCCGCAGCGAGTAACGCACGCACCGCGCGTGAGTATGGAGCTCGTCGACTACTGCCGGCCGTTCTTTATCGGCATATTGGGCGAGAAGTACGGCTGGTGCCCCGAGTATGAGCACTATGGCTTGGACCCGCTCAACCCGCGCTTTGGGTGGATCAAGGACTTCCCGGACGGGCGGTACGTTGTGTGTGTGTGTGTGTGTGTGTGTGTGTGTGTGTGTGTGTGTGTGCGTGTGCGTGTGCGTGTGCGTGTGCGTGTGCGTGTGTGTGTATGTGTATGTGTGCGTGTTTGTGTAAGTGTGTTTGAGTAGAGTGCCTGGGAATGCGTTGAGTGTCGTGTGCGCATGTGATGAGCTCGCATGCTTCCGTGTTTTCCCTAATCATCCCGCACCTTTTCTCTTCAGGTCGCTCAACGAGCTCGAGATGTTCTTTGCGACGTGCGAGACGCAGAACGCGTACGGCAGCTCCGTGCGCCCCAGTGCCTTCTTCTACGACCGCATGATACCCGCCACCGAAGCCGCCGAGCGCCTCCAGGCGATTATGAACATCGGCGTGCTTAACGACGCCAAGTGCATGCTCAACCTCAAGCTGACCCTCATTCGACGCGGTTACCCCATCCGGCGCTTCGTCCGGACAGAATCTGCGCGCGCCGCCGACATTGCCAAGTTTGGCGAAATGGTGAAGGAGGACATCACGCGCGGCATCGACGAGATGTTCCCGCCCATTGGGGGCGACCCGACGCCTCTGCACGCGCAGCGTGAGACGCACTTTCACGTCGTCGAAACGCACACGCAGACGTTTGTGGGTCGCGAGGACATTCTGCGGACAATGTGGCGCTTCGTCGATTCGGAGGGCAAGGGGCGCATCCTCGCTATCAGCGGACCGCCGGGCGGCGGAAAGGGAGCGCTCCTGTCGCGGTTTGCGTCGGTGCTGACCGAGCGCGGCACGGGGGAGTTTCGCTGCCTGCCGCACTTTGTGGGGCGATCTCCCGGGTCGTCGAGCGTGGCGACGCTGCTCCTTCGCCTGTGCGAGGAGATTGCGGACATCTTCAACCTGCCCGACAAGCGCTTTCCGTCGGATTTTGCCGAGCTCGTGAAGGGGGAGCACCTCCGCAAGACAATGTCACGTGCCATGCTCCAGGGCATTTGCCGCCGACTCGTTATTATCATCGACAACGTCAGCGGCCTGGACTCTGCGGACGACCTCGAGGCCCACCGCATGAAGTGGCTGCCGGTCGACGTCCCCGACGGAGTGCGCGTGATTGTGTCGGCGACGCGCGTGCCCTCTCCGGCCACGCAGCTCCTTGCTGCCACGGGCTCTGCAACAGGTGGGTGGACGAAATTGTGTGCAACGGAGCGCTGAAAGTATGCCGATGCTGTACGGTAGGTTGCCTGCGTTTGATTGTGCCTTTGGGGAAGAGTTCCTCTCGTGGTACTGTCTCTTATTTAATTTTTATTTAAATCCGCAGGACCCGGCAACGCGCTCTCGCGAAAAGTGAGCGTCGATCGCAAGGCCAGTGACCGCAAGATATCTATGGGGGAGCGAAAAGCGCCCGCACACGTTGACCGAAAGGTCAGCACGAACACCCGACCTGAGGACGCCTCGCGCAAGGACACGACAAAGTCGGTGAGCGACGCCGCCGGCGGGCCGAAGATTCGTCTGGACTGCCTCGCGTCGCTGTCGTCGCAGTTTGGGGACCTCGCGACGATCCACGAACTCCCTCCGCTGGCGCCGGAAGAGGGTCGCGAGATGGCGGACAGCATTCTGCACGAGTACGGACACTGGGTGGACGACAGCCTCGTGGGCAGCATTGTGGCGAAGGCCGAGGGCTGCCTGCCCCTCTACATCAAGGTCGCCTGCGAGATGCTCGTGATGAACATGGTCGGGTGCACCAAGCCCATGTCCGAGTTCTCGGCAATCGAGCGCATGGAGCCCACCATCGGCGGCCTGCTACAACAGCTGCTCGGCGACCTCGAGACGGCGTTCGGGATGGACCTCGTGCGAGAGGCGCTCTGCATGATCGTGTGCTCGCGCGTCGGGCTCACGCGCGATGAGCTTCGTCAGCTCTTGTGCGGCATCCCCGACACGCCGTCCCCGCACGCGTCCAATTCGGACGTGTCTGCGAGCGAGCGGCTGTCGAGCGCGTCTCGCGCACTTCTCAACGGGAAGGTCTCGAACGTCGACTGGCACCGCTTCTACGTCGCCGTGTCGCCGTTCCTTCGCACGACTCCTGTTAGCGAGGACGGCGATGAATTGCTGAATTTGATCCACCCGCTGTTCGCGCACGCCGTCCGCACGCGCTACCTTTCGTCCTGTCCGCGCATGTGCGAGTCGTTTGCGGCGGGCGACCTCTGCGTTCACCTCGCCCTTCACGCGGACGTCGTCAACCACGAGGCCTACGATGCGCACACGCATGCAAAGCTTGCCGCGTACTTCTCTCTTGTCGTTGCGCGGTCCGCGGGCAAGGCGTCGGCCATGAAGCACAAGGCGTCCATCGTCGGCCGCTCCGAATCGTTCAATGACGACGAAGACGATGAAGACAGCACGCCGGCGAGAAAGGAGTCTGTGTCGCGCAAGGAATCGTCGTCACGCAAGGAGTCGCAGCCGCAGGGGCCGTCGTCGGATGGGTCGTTGACTTTTGCCGGTGCGTCGCCCCGCGTGCTCTCTTCCCTCGGCTACCACAAGATTCACGCGCGCGAGTGGGTGGGCATTCACAACACGCTCACGAACATCGAGTACCTCGAGTCCCGCTGCGAGTCGGGGGACATTGTCGCGATCAGCGAGGACCTGCAACTCGCGCTGCGCGTGTGGCCGGCGGAGGTCGAGGAGACGAAGCGGTCGCGGCTGTCCGAGTACGTGCGCTTCTTCCGTTACTACCTCGGCGCGTACAAGAAGGGCAAGAAGGGCAACTTTAGCAAGTCGGCGTTCCGCAAGTCCGCCAAGGGCTTTTTCCCGCCGGGATTCGAGTAGCGCGCGGCCCAGGACACCGGCACGCGCACGCAGTCGTTCTTGTTGCAACGGCGACTTGACGTCCGTCGACCCGCGCGTGTGCGCTCTCGCCATGCGCCACGCTTATGTCACACGCACTCGCATTGCACGCAGCGCACACTCTTATATACACGAACACACACGCTGTGCACACTCCGCACGCACGTATCCCGCCGTCCCCACCCCTCGTATTGTGTGGCCATTCCACCCTATCGTTGCGCATCGCCGTTCGCTTGCGTCTTAAGTCTCAACCCTGCGTCGCCGCGCGTGCCAACACTCGTTTCGCACCCCCACCACCCGCGTCGGGAACCCTTGTTGTCCAAGGGAGCGAGCGCGTCTGCATACCACCGCACGTGCCTATACACCTCCCCGCAATGTCCTTGTGCTCAACGCATAATGGATGCCCCTGCATGAACAACTGTCTATATTCACTGCCCTAGCAAGGCCACCATCGCTCGCGGATCCTCAAACTCGCGCAATGCGCGCTTTGCACGCACGACGATGCCTCCAATGCGACTGACTGTGCGGACGATCGAATGGGTCTGCGCAGTTGTGAATCCATCAGCTCGGCGGTTAAACACGGCTGTCTGCACACACACACACACACACACACACACACACACACACACACACACACACACACACACTCACTCACTCACGTCGTCTACAATCGACTGCACCAGGGCGGCAACACGGTCATCGATCAACCGCGCAGTGCGCAAAGACGGCCCCACATCGGACACGGGGTTTTCAGGCTCCTCCTTGATGTGCAGTGCCGCAACACGGGCTGCACGCGCCTTGGCCCACGACGCGCACTCCGCTCGCAAGCTGGAGCGCCGACTTTAGTCGCACGCCGAGTGTTTAGCTAGCGCACGAGGACCCACCCCGCCTCGGTCTTTAAAAGCGCGTGGATGTCCGCGTCTCGTTGCTGCCGGGCACTGCGGGCGTGTTCCGAGTTGTCCTCGCTCGTGTCGCAGAATGCGCCCTCGATTTCGAGCGCGAGGCGGCAGTTGTCGATTATGTCGGCAGCTTGGTCTGCGGCGAGAGTGAGCAACAGAGCCTCAAATTGCTTAGACTGTAAAGTTTGTTTCACCACTCACGTGCAAACTCCTTGTCATCGATGGCACGAAGGGTTTCGTTCGAGACGATATCCCACAGCGTGCACAGCCGATGCGACTCTGGCATTTTCGTCGAGATGCGCTCACACAAGTTTGCAAGGGACGCAGAAGGCGTCTTGCGAATTGGCTCGCCACTGCCAGCACCCGGAGAGGGACGGACTTCTGTGCAAGGGCGAAAAGAGCGAGAGGGAGACAATAGTAACACAGCAAGTGGATGCACAAAATCTTGAACATCCACTCACTTGATGTAGGCGAGCGCTTGCGTGATGGCGCGCAAAGGGGCGTTTGGCCGTCCTTTTCCTCGTCGCTCTCCGATGCATCGCGCTTGCGCTTGTTCGCGGGCCGCTTTGGGGCGGCGACGGCGGTTGCAGAAATGGGCGCCGAGGCGGTGGCCTTCCGACGCTGCCCAACCGATGGATTTGCTGGGGTTGCGCGCAGGGTGCTCTTTGGAGTTTGGGAGGGTGCGCGGGGCGTCTTATCGGCGGAGATCGAAGCGCGCTGTCCGCGCGTGTGCGGCGCCATCTTTCAATGGACTATCAGGGTGATGAAGCAAAGTGAGAGAAGTGGATCGCTCAAGTGGATGGGGTAAAAGGGGGTTCCTAGAGGCCGCAAGTCGCTTCAATTGCGTTGGCAATAGTGTGCCTAAGGAAATTGCAAGCACGCTGAAAGGGGAAGCGAAGCGTAGGCTAGAACGGGCGTGGAGATGCGCTTAAAAAGGGTACACGTCCTTCGCTGGTGTGGGTCGGCTTTGCTCAGATCACGTGATTGGTCTTGCTGTTGGCTGGCATTAGGAATCCGGACGCCATCTCCTTACACGGCGGTGTGCAGCATGGGTCTTGCGACGACGTCAAGACAACGTTTTAATGCAAGTCGTCGGGATGAATTGGAGCTTGCCAGTACCAGACCGGTCGCACCCCCTGCGACCACAGGCAATTTCAACGGAGAAAAGAAAAAGGGACCGCGAATTAAAAAATGGAGAAAAAGGGACCGCGAATTAAAAGATGGAAAGAAAGGGAAACGCAAAAGCAACGCGAAAAAAAAAAGATAATCAAGCGGAAGTTCGGCCGCTTCAAGGCTCCGCGGCGGGATTCTGGCCAATCGCGTGGGCCGTTGTGGGGTTGACGTCGACCATTTCGACATAGGTGTCGTCCATCTGGCTCTTGCGGCCCGCCGTCGACGTCGCGTACGAAGAGGCCGCGTACGACGCCGTCTTGTGGCCGGAGCTGGACTGTCCAGACGACAGCTGCGTCGTGGTGATGCCGGTGGTCTCGGCGATCTTGTCGCGCCAGGCGCGGTACACGCGCGCGCGGAGCGTGTAGGCCACGCAGATGAAGGCGCCCTGGAGCGAGTTGAGGATCACAAACGGATACCTGCGGGACGGCGATTAAGAGTCAGTCCATGTGTATCACGTCACATACGGTAACAACGGAAAACTAACGGTCAACTGCGGATGCGGCGAAGCATGCTGCAAGGGAGCTGTAACATGAAGGAAAGAGTTCACGGTGGAAGGACCGGCGCAACGGAAAACGAACGGCCAACTCTCTGGGCGGGAAGCATGCTGCAATAGCGAGCTGTGGCATGAATGAGCGCGTGCACGCACGCACCAGAACGCCTTGGTGATGAGGGCAAAGTAGCCGAAGATCCACGTGCCACCGAGGATGACGAGGAGGGAGAGGAAGATAACGAGCTCCTTCTGGAGGTTGCGGATGGTCCCGGACATCTCCGAGCGCTGCTTTGCGGCGGCGACGAGGTTGCGCGCAGCGAGAACAAACACGACGATGTTCGCGAGTATGACGATGCCGATGGGGATCACAAAGGCACCCAGAAGACCCCAGCGGTCCGAAATCCAGCACCTGCAGCAAGCAAGCACGCAGGCAAGAGTCAGCGACATCACGCGAACAGCATGCAAACAACGCACAAAGATTAATGAGAACTGACACAGCACAGTGGAATTGAAGGGTCAACTTACTTGGTGTCGTCGCCGTACTCCACGCCGCCATGCGTCGCCGCATCCGCGATGACCGTCGCACCCACGAGTACGGCCGGTGCGCCCCATCCGATCACGTACGACTTCCACGACACGTTTCCGTACGTGCTCCCGATGCTCACGCGGACGACATTCTGGAACACGTTGAGGCCGATCAGCGCCATCCACGTGAACGCGGCGACGAGCGAGTAGTGGAGGAGTATCGCGGCTGCCTTGCACCCGCCCTCGTTCGACGTCTTGTCGATCGCAGACATGAAGATGATGTTGACGGCGGCAATGGCGATACAAAGGTTCATCACGAGCACGGACGGTCCCGTGCGCAGGCGCGAGATCACGGCGAACGTCAGGATGGTAAGCAGGCAGCCGGCGATGGAGATGCTGCAGCCCACGTAGGTCATTATCGAGAGGACGTCCTCCTCGGTCGAGCTGAGCGAGTCGCCGCTCACGTCGAAGAGGACGGCGAACGACGTGAGGTGGTCGCACGAGCACGTCAGGGAAGTGCTTGTGCGCGAGATGGCCCGGCAGCCGCCCGTCTTGAACGACTTGGCGCTGGGGTCCCACCACGAGCACTTGAGGGCGGCGGACGAGTCGGTGCCATTCGCGAAGATGGGGATGGTGAAGACGACGGGGTCGGCGAGGTTGTTGATCGTCGCATTCTCGAACGAGAGCGAGATGATGTTGGAGCGGACGCTGCGGGGGAGGGGCGAAGTGCGTGAGAAACACAGATACACAAAGCACGAAAGGGTCTATCAGTGTGATGCGAGAGACAGCTCATGCTGCAGCCTTCCAATGCGACTGCCGATGCTCCCCATTTGAGATGAAAGAATGTGTGTGCGCGCGCACTTTCGCCAACACTCACTCCTGAGGGACAGTCGGTTGGAACGGATTCGCGAGGAGAACAGAGAACGCCGAGATCGCGCACGTGACCGACGGATCCAGTTTGAACCGGAGGGACGCGGGAACTTCAAACGTGTGCGTGTTGCCGTCGCCGTCCGTGTACGAAAAGCTGCTGCTGATCTGCGACACGGGCGCTGCGCGAGTGATACAGAAAGGCATGAGCACACCCGACGCAATCCATGAAGAAAAATAGGGGGTACTCGCCACGCAAGCACACTCAACACAGCTTCAGAAGAATAATGGGAAAAGAAAACAGCAACTCAACTCACCGCGCGAAGGCACGACGTGCACGCGCGCGCCGCTAAGTGTGACCGAAGAGGGCGCATCGCACGAGGCGTTGCTGGCGGCAACGGCATACGCAAGCTTCTCGGCGACGTCCACGGGCGAGGTGGGCGAGCTGCTGCCGCGGACGGCGTACAGGTTCTTTGTGTCGAGAATGTTGTCGAGGGTAGCAACGACCTTGACGCTCGCCTACATGCGACAACACGCGTGATGAGTATGAGAGCCAACGGCAACGATAACATGCACGCAACCCTCATGTGTATACATGCCTCCGCGACTGTGAGGTCGGCCTGGCCCGAGAAGAAACCGGGCGTGCGCAGGGCGGTCACGGCATTGGCCAGAGTCGAAAGGATCGAAGTGGCCGTTTCGCCCGCCGACAAAATCCCATTCTGTGATTACCCACAGCGCACGGTTGTTAATAAAAGCAATAAAAAAAAATATAAATGCGGCCAGCCAATCGCAGCAAGCATCACAGCGCACGTTTTTTGTCAATAAATAATAATTATTCGCAGCCAATATAAACTCTCCAAGAAACCGAGCGCAAGGCCACAACACCCACCCGGGTCCAGCTCGAGTTCGCGACTGTGAGCACGTTCGTGAGCGTGTCCTTGACGCTCGCGCCCGTGACGGGGACGGCCTCCGCGTCGCCGAGACGGTTCACGAGGCAGTCGAGCGAGTTTGGGTCGCGCACGTCGCTGATGACCTTTCTGGACGCTTGGAGCACCTGGTGTGTGTGTGTATGTGTGTGTGTGGTTCAAGAAAAAGATGTGAGATGGGGTTTGCGCACACACGCACACGTGCACAGAGAATAGAGAAGAAGAGCGCGGGGTGCCAAGGGACGGATGCGGGGACGTCCGTGCGCAACACAAGCAAGCACCGGTGGTATGGGGAAAGAGAAAAAAAGAAGGAATAAAACTCACCATCGGGTGGCGGTCCGACACGCACATCAGCGGGCAGTGCGTGATCGTCAGCGCAGCCAAGCTCTTAAGCAGAGGGGCCTCCGGCAGCGCAACGGTCATCGTGTTGTTCATGAAGAGCGCGTTGCCGCTGATTGTCCGCAGGCTCTTGAAGGCAGGGAACCGCGCAAACGTGTTGAAGGAGAGCGAGAGGCCGTTCTCCCCAATACTCGCCAGGGACCCGAATCCGCTCACGGCGTCCATCGACGAGAACGCAAGGCCGCCCACAGTGCGCAGGTTGGGAGGCGCAGCGAGTCGTCGCGTGATCGGGTTGGCCGTCACCGTAGGGGCGATCGAAAGGACTCCCGAGACGGTATCGAGCGACTGGAGCTGGTCGAGGCGGGGCACTTGAACGCCGGAGACGTACAGCTGGCCGCTGATGCGCTGCAGGCTCGCAAACCCGCGCATGTCCAATTCGTTGGTCCCGGTGAAGATGGTGAGGTCGCCTGTGATTGTCGTTGCCGTAATGGTGGGCAGGGCCGCCTCGGTGTAAGGGCTCGTCGAGTTGCCAAACATGAGCGGGGGGAGCGTCGTGCAGTGGTTCGCGCCGGTGAGGTCCGCGGCGCTGAGAACGTTGACCGTTGTCGTCGCCTGGCAGTCGAAGTCTAGAGGACGAGAGGGGGGGGGGGGGGGGGGGGGGGGG